>CM072150.1:355081-400866 GCA_036850595.1 Rhyacichthys aspro | reverse complement strand
GGGTCACAGAGGGGTCAGAGAGAGGTCAGAGAGGGGTCACAGAGGGGTCAGAGAGAGTCAGAGAGGGGTCAGAGAGAGTCAGAGAGGGGTCAGAGAGAGGTCAGAGAGAGGTCACAGGGGTCACAGAGGGTTCAGAGGGGGGTCAGAGAGAGGTCACAGGGGTCACAGAGGGTTCAGAGGGGGGTCAGAGAGAGGTCAGAAAGGGAAGGAGCTAAAGAAGTGACAGTTTCTTAAATGTGGAAATGTATTGATTGATTATTGACCATAAAAATGACTGAAATGAAATGGATGAGTATGAATTTTAATTTTCTCAGGACTCTGTAGGACACACACAAGCTGCGTTAGACACAGTTTAAAACTAAGAATCAATCAAATTATTGTTTCATTGCGACTAAAAGCAGACTTGGGAAATGGGACTGGGTTTGACTGAGACTGAATTAAAGAAAAACAGTGACTGTGGTTTATTTTTTTGGATGTTCTTGTGTTTGTGTGGATGTGGTTTTACCTGAAAGAAACAGGGCAGGAGGATGGAGGAGCCCAGCAGGGGGCGCTGCGTCTGCTCCAGGGGGATACTGACCGTCAGCACCTCTTCAGGGTCTGAGCAGGTTCATGAGGAACAAGTTTAAACACGAGAAACAGAGGTAGAAACTAAACGGACCTTTAGATTATTGTCAGTGTCATTCTAAGTCTTTAAAACAAGTGTTTCTGAGGCAGGTTCGGATCGAGACTCACCGAGAAACGACTGCTCTTCGTAAACGTAGCCGAAGGAAGCCGAGACCAGACTCAGAGCCAGAGCCAGCAGCAGCTCCATCACACGGCGGGACATGGCTCTGTCACAAAAACACGTGACACAAATATATCACACTCTGTGAGTTTCTAAAGTCTTCAGAGCATTCTGTAAAGACCCGGAAAACTAAGACCAACCAAGACCACAACATTAGACTGTTCTTGAAAATTAATGAAAACAACTTGTTTTAGATGGATTTGAATCGGTTTTAGTTGGATTTAAAATGGAATGGTGGTATTATTTGGGACAACTCTGGCTCTTTCGCTGAATATAAACTCCTTAAGTGGGACCAGACCAGACTGGACCGAACCGGACTGGACCAGATCAGACCAGACTGGACCGAACCGGACTGGACCAGACCAGACTGGACCAGATCAGACTGGACCAGACCAGACTGGACCGAACCGGACTGGACCAGATCAGACCAGACTGGACCGAACCGGACTGGACCAGACCAGACTGGACCAGATCAGACTGGACCAGACCAGACTGGACCGAACCGGACTGGACCAGATCAGACCAGACCAGACCGGACCAGATCAGACCGGACCAGACCAGACCAGACCAGACCAGACTGGACCAACCCGGACTGGACCAGATCAGACCGGACCAGACCAGACCAGACCGGACCAGACCAGACCAGACCAGACTGGATCAGACCAGACAGGACCAGACCGGACCAGACCGGACCAGACCAGACCAGACCAGACCAGACCAGACCAGACTGGACCAGACCAGACTGGACCAGACCAGACCAGACCAGACCAGACCAGACCAACCCGGACTGGATCAGACCAGACCAGACCAGACCAGACCTAAGTGGACCTGAGCGTCAGTGGAAACTCTCTTGGATCAGGTCTGTTTCTGAACATGACGTGATGGGGGCGTGAGCTGCTGTTCTCACACTGCTCTCATTCACTCACACAGAGCCGCTTTATCCTGTGGCCCCTGAATGCAGCACACACCCCTCACTCTCTGTTTCTCAGGAATGTCGTCACTCCCAAAAACACCGCTCCAAGAATAACGGCTTTGACTTCACTTCAGTGGAAAATAACAAACAGAGCTCTGGAGCCGTCGTCATAAACCCTCAGAGAAGGCTTTCACTCTGCTCTTCTTTCATAAATAAACACTCAAATGATGTGGATTTTTGCACCGACTGTTTTCTGATCAGTTTTATCGGCTGCAGTGAACACAGACCTTCCAAATACTGCACTTTCATCATCAGACCACGTATAAGTCACTCTACTTTACGACCCAACTCGAACACACCACGCTGTCTGTGCTCCTCTGTGAACCAACGTTTATTTAATTCTTTGGATGGTTTATTTGAATCATTTCAGCCTCCTGTTTGAAGATATAAAGTTCAACAGTCTTGTGTTAATGTGGACAAGGCCATGTTTAAGTGTTTTCTGTAAATCGCTAAAACACTTTCCCTGAAACTTGGAGCTGGTGCCACATCTTGAGTTTAGAGTCTAAACTGTTACAAAAAACTGTAAAGTCCTTCACTTACCTACAGTCAAAGTCCTTCAGCAACAACTTACTCTTCTTTTCTGCTTTATCAGTTTACTCCAGCTTTTTCTTCTTCTGCGGTTTATTTGGAGCAGTCTTCCTCCTGTTCTTCTTCAGCTCCGGAGCAGATCCTTCTCAAAAATAAATGAAGGTATTTTCTGAAGTGAAGATGATGAAGTGAAAGTGAACGCAGCTCTGAGCGAGCGGCTGGACGTGTCCTGAGCTTTAGGTGTCGCTCTGAAGGTGGGGTTTCTTGGACCTGGGTCTGAGGTGCACACAGTGACATCATCAGGTAACGCTCTGAAAGAGGCTTTGTGAACCTCTCTGACAGAACAGGCCTGTGTTTTTCCTCTGGCTCTGTGTGTGCGGTCTGTTCCTGCTGTAGGCCTCTCATTTTATTTATTAATGGGACAAAACATCACCAAAAAGCTGCAGTTGACTGTGAACAGTATAAACCCAAGAACAAACTTCAGAGAACCAGGACCAGACTCACAGTGAGACACGTCAAAGTTCTCTTCTTGTTCTTGTTGGAAAATGTGCTGCAGTTTGTCAGAGTTACTCTGAAACAAAGACTGGAGAGAGTTTTTATGAACCTTCAGTGACAGAGAACCCTTGACACAGCAGCAGAGTCTGACCTTTATACAATAAGAAGAAACAAGTGTAAAGATCCTGAAGAAGGCCATGAGTTACTGTAGAGGACATAATCCTGCTGAGGTGCACTGGGATTTAGTTTAATGTAGAAATAATTAGAAGAACATCAGAACAAACAGAAGCAGGAGTAAAAAGAGAGAACATTATTAAACAGTGAACACAAAGGAAATTCAAAAGAATGAAAGTGTTGCTTCCAACCACAGACACTTCACTGGAAGAAACAAGGAACTGTGTTATTCTATGAAGAAGGAGCATCTCTTCTTTAAAGGGATTTATGCACAAATACACATAAGAATTAGACGGGACAGAACTTTAATGTGAGGGACGTATTGTTAGTCGATAAACGAGGAGTCACTGTAAGATTATAAATAAATTAGGATGAAGCCAAAAGACAAAGGTTCAGCAGAAAAGAAGCTGCATGTAGTGTTGGAGCGATGGATGAGGTCTGGTTTAAACGGTGTTGAACTGTTAGAAATCTACGGCACGCCCCCCACTGACCCCTGGACACTCTCAGGTGTTGGTCCTGGTTCAGTGGGGTCCCATACATTTTCAGGTATCATTATCCTTTCAGACCACCTCAGTAATCACACATGCTTCAGCTCGTTCAAATTATCTACAACATTAGCCTTTAATTTTGAAGAGGGTCTATGCAACTTGTTCTTTGAGATTGGTCAGAGGTCCAGACCATGATCTGGACCAGACTCAGGTCCTGAGTTCTTCTGGTCTGACTGGACGCTGTTACTGGGAGGTGGAATGGAGCGGGAAGGAGGAGGTTATTATAGCAGTAAGTTACAGAGGAATCAGACGAAAAGGAGACAAATGTAGGTTTGGATTCAACGATCAGTCCTGGAGAGGACTCTACTTTTATTCACACAACAAGAAACAATCATCAGTAAGACCTGCCTTCAGTCTGATACAGAAACTCCTCTTTTCCCTCTTCTCCGTCTCAGGTCGAGTGACTCTGAGGCTGGGTCTCTGTCCTTTTATGAGGTTCATTCTGAAGAACTGTTCCACCTTCACACCTTCAAGACCACCTTCACCGAGCCTCTGTTTCCTGGGTTTGGGGCATGGCCTGGTTCAGTGTCTCTAGTTAAAGTGGAGGCTGAGGGGACATAGTGCCACCTGGTGGACAGATCCAGTCTTATATTCTGTAATAATCACAGTGAAAGATAAACAGTATAAACATGTTCAGCCTGTTTCACTGACTGCACTGTATTTAGTTTAATCCACAGTGGTTTATCGATCTTGATTATTATTGATGTGATGCTCTTAATCTGACGCTAGAGGTCCTTGGCGCTTCTTTTGTTTATCTGTTCCTTATTGGCTCGCGTTGACCCTTGTCCCGCCTCTTGTCCCAGATGCTCGTCTCTGATTGGCTCGTTGAGCCGCCGCTCACGCCGCTCTCAGACTCGACCTGTCAGAAGGCAGAACGCAGCGGCTGCAACTCTTCAGAGAAATCTGTGAGTAAACGCTAAAAAGGGGCGCTTTAATCTCGCTGCCTCCAACTAAAGACACCGACACGCTTCTACTCACACTCCCCCGTGGACCACACTCTCCCAGAGCCGCGGTAAACGGGTCAAAATAGCGCAGTTTACGATGCTGCTCCAGTGCTAGCGCTGTTTAGCTCAGAGCTAACATTAGCCGATGGCAGCGGATGACATTAACGGCTAACAGCGGCTAATATCATGAACTAACGACACAAATCAGAATTAACACCATTAAATACACCCTCAAACTACAGCGTCCAGGACTTAACTCTGTATCCGCTTTAGAGTTTTAATCGTAAACTGATGAATTACGGTGATTTTTACAGTTTTTCTCGGCTAATCTCTCCACTCTGATGCAGGTATGGCTCTGACGTCATCACTGTTATTGAAGGTTATAACAGAAATATTTACACATAAAAACTATTACTGTTCACTCAAGCAGACTTTAAATCAACAGTAGAAACAGTAAATTTCATTGTGATTACTACTTTGGAAAATAAAATCTGTTTAAATCCAAGTAAAACCTGTTAAAATCCGACTAAAACCTCTTCGAATCCTTTTAAAAATCTGCTCATGACCATGTATAACCCGTTCAACTCCAACTATAATCAGTTTACATTCACCTAAAACTTATTCATAATTTAAAAAAAAAACCTGTCCAGATCCATCTAAAACCTATTAAAATCCACCTAAAACCTGTTCTGCTCCTTCTTAAACCCTCCCCTCTTGCTGTGTTTATTAAAATATAAAATCCTTTTCATTTCATTCTGTCTGTTTTTCCCCGAGGCTCAGCGCTGGCTGCAGTTAAACTGTAACTCACTGAACAAATACCCGCTCTGTTCTCACTTCTGTCCAAAAGCACGAACCAGAGCAACGTTAGCCAATGATCCTGAGGAAATCTCACTGTTTAAACCACTTATGAAGGACCAGGGTTTTTGCTCAAGGCCAGACCTAAATTAAACGTTTTCACACAAACTAAAGGCCAGCCTGGTTTCTGTTTTTGTGAATTATATACAAAGATTATACTGGGCTATTCTGTCAACTAAAACCTGCTCAGATCCAACTAAAACCTGCTCAGATCCAACTAAAACCTGTCCAGATCCAACTAAAACCTGTTCAGATCCAACTAAATCTGTTTAAATACAACTAAAACCTGCTCAGATCCAACTAAAACCTGCTCAGATCCAACTAAAACCTGCTCAGATCCAACTAAAACCTGCTCAGATCCAACTAAAACCTGTTCAGATCCAAACTAAATCTGTTTAAATACAACTAAAACCTGTTCACATCCAACTAAAACCTGCTCAGATCCAACTAAAACCTGTTCAGATCCAACTAAAACCTGTTCAGATCTAACTAAAACCTGTTCAGATCCAACTAAATCTGTTTAAATACAACTAAAACCTGCTCAGATCCAACTAAAACCTGCTCAGATCCAACTAAAACCTGTTCAGATCCAACTAAAACCTGTTCAGATCCAACTAAATCTGTTCAGATCCAACTAAAACCTCTTCAGATCCAACTAAAACCTGCTTAGATCCAACTAAAACCTGTTCAGATCCAACTAAAACCTGTTCAGATCCAACTAAATCTGTTCAGATCCAACTAAAACCTGTTCAGATCCAACTAAAACCTGTTCAGATCCAACTAAATCTGTTTAAATACAACTAAAACCTGTTCAGATCCAACTAAAACCTGTTCAAATCCAACTAAAACCTGTTCAAATTCAACTAAAACCTGTTCAGATCCAACTAAATCTGTTCAGATCCAACTAAAACCTGTTCAGATCCAACTAAAACCTGATTAAATCCAACTGAAACCTTCTGAAGTCCTAATAAAACCTGCTCACATTCACCTAAAACCCATTCAAGTCCATGTAAATCCTGTTCAGATCCCTCTGAACCCTCTGCTCTCCTTTCAGCCCTTTCCAGTCTCTCTCTGTGGTCCTCGGTGCTGCTCTGGACTCTCTCTAATGGAGCTGTACCCAACCCACTGCGGGGGTCCCACCCTCTGAAGCCCCGGAGCGGCCCCCTGAGCGCTCCCTGTGATGTCCCGGTGATGTCCCAGCCCAGCAGCCCCAGCGAGGGCCGGCCCGCTCCCAGATTTTTCGTGGGGGCCGACGATGAGAGCGAAGCCCTGGATATGAGCGCCACCGACATGGAGCTGTACGAGGACGAGGACGACACGGACTCGGTGGGTCTCTGTGGGTCTCTGTGGGTCCTAGTCCTTCCTAAACCAGTCTCTGTGGGTCTCTGTGGGTCCTAGTCCTTCCTAAACCAGTCTCTGTGGGTCTCTGTGGGTCCTAGTCCTTCCTAAACCGGTCTCTGTGGGTCTCTGTGGGTCCTAGTCCTTCCTAAACCGGTCTCTGTGGGTCTCTGTGGGTCCTAGTCCTTCCTAAACCAGTCTCTGTGGGTCTCTGTGGGTCCTAGTCCTTCCTAAACCAGTCTCTGTGGGTCTCTGTGGGTCCTAGTCCTTCCTAAACCAGTCTCTGTGGGTCTCTGTGGGTCCTAGTCCTTCCTAAACCGGTCTCTGTGGGTCTCTGTGGGTCCTAGTCCTTCCTAAACCGGTCTCTGTGGGTCTCTGTGGGTCCTAGTCCTTCCTAAACCGGTCTCTGTGGGTCTCTGTGGGTCCTAGTCCTTCCTAAACCAGTCTCTGTGGGTCCTAGTCCTTCCTAAACCAGTCTCTGTTGGTCTCTGTGGGTCCTAGTCCGTCCTAAACCAGTCTCTGTGGGTCCTAGTCCTTCCTAAACCAGTCTCTGTGGGTCATAGTCCTTCCTAAACCGGTCTCTGTGGGTCTCTGTGGGTCCTAGTCCTTCCTAAACCGGTCTCTGTGGGTCTCTGTGGGTCCTAGTCCTTCCTAAACCAGTCTCTGTGGGTCTCTGTGGGTCCTAGTCCTTCCTAAACCGGTCTCTGTGGGTCTCTGTGGGTCTCTGTGGGTCCTAGTCCTTCCTAAACCGGTCTCTGTGGGTCTCTGTGGGTCCTAGTCCTTCCTAAACCAGTCTCTTTGGGTCTTCGTGAGTCCTAGTCCTTCCTAAACCGGTGTCTGTGGGTCCTAGTCCTTCCTAAACCGGTCTCTGTTGGTCTCTGTGGGTCCTAGTCCTTCCTAAACCGGTCTCTGTGGGTCTCTGTGGGTCCTAGTCCTTCCTAAACCGGTCTCTGTGGGTCTCTCTCAGCCTCCTGAGCGGCAGATCGTGGTGGGGATCTGCTGCATGATGAAGAAGTCCAAGTCCAAGCCCATGACCCAGATCCTGGAGAGACTGTGCCGTTTCGAGTACATCACTGTGGTCATCTTCCCTGAAGACGTCATCCTGAACGAACCTGTGGAGAACTGGCCTCTGTGTGACTGCCTCATCTCCTTCCACTCCAAAGGTAACCCTCAGAACGCACCGAAAATACAACAAGACAGAGCAGAACGCACCGAAAATACAACAAGACAGAGCAGAACGCACCGAAAATACAACAAGACAGAGCAGAACGCACCGAAAATACAACAAGACAGAGCAGAACGCACCGAAAATACAACAAGACAGAGCAGAACGCACCGAAAATACAACAAGACAGAGCAGAACGCACCGAAAATACAACAAGACAGAGACACGAAAATGAGGAAAAATAAAAACAGAACAGAAAAAAAGACAAAAGAAAGAAAAAAAAGGAAAAAGAGAAAAAATTAAAGCAGAAACTGTGCAAAAAAAGATGAAAACAGATAAAAGATTGGCTTTCAAATTCAGCTAAAACTGTGCAAAATCTTTATAAACCAGTTAAAATTTGTTCAAGTCCAACTAAAACCATTTGAAATCCTCCTAAACCCTTTTCTGACTTAAATCTGTCTGTTGCAGGTTTTCCGTTGGACAAAGCCGTGGAATATTCAAAACTGAGGAACCCCCTCCTCATCAACGACCTCAACATGCAGTACTTCATCCAGGACAGGTACGGTCCAGAACCAGACTAGACCGGACCAGAACTAGACCAGACCGGACCAGAACTAGACCAGAACTAGACCAGACCGGACCAGACCGGACCAGACCGGACCAGAACTAGACTAGAACCAGACCTAGACCAGACCTAGACCAGAACCAGACCAGACCGGACCAGACCGGACCAGACCGGACCAGAACTAGACTAGAACCAGACCTAGACCAGAACTAGACTAGACCGGACCAGACCGGACCAGACCGGACCAGAACTAGACTAGAACCAGACCTAGACCAGAACTAGACGAGACCGGACCAGACCGGACCAGACCGGACCAGAACTAGACCAGAACCAGACCAGAACTAGACCAGAACCAGACCTAGACCAGACCAGAACTAGACCCGGCCGCACCAGAACCAGACCAGAACTAGACCAGACCGGACCAGAACCAGACCAGAACTAGACCAGACCGGACCAGAACCAGACCTAGACCAGACCTAGACCAGAACTAGACCAGAACTAGACCAGACCGGACCAGAACTAGACCGGACCAGTACCAGAACCAGACCTAGACCAGAACCAGAACCAGACCAGAACTAGACCCGGCCGGACCAGAACCAGACCAGAACCAGACCGGGACCAGACCAGAACCCGACCAGAACCAGACCGGACCAGAACCAGACCGGAACGCAGCTTTATAAATATGAGAGTAAAAACTTTATTATGAGAAAAGCCTTTCTGAGTTTAATTTACCATCTGCTCAGACCTGGTTTAGACCTGGTTCAGTCCTGGTTCAGACCTGGTTCAGACCTGGTTTAGTCCTGGTTTAGTCCTGGTTTAGTCCTGGTTCAGACCTGGTTCAGACCTGGTTTAGTCCTGGTTTAGTCCTGGTTTAGTCCTGGTTCAGACCTGGTTTAGTCCTGGTTCAGACCTGGTTTAGTCCTGGTTCAGACCTGGTTCAGACCTGGTTCAGACCTGGTTCAGACCTGGTTCAGACCTGGTTCAGACCTGGTTCTGACCTGGTTCAGACCTGGTTTGTGACTCTACAGGAGGGAGGTGTACCGTATTCTTCAGGAGGAGGGGATAGATCTGCCGAGATACGCCGTTCTCAACAGAGACCCAGACCATCCTGAAGGTACTGCACTGTGTAGACCGGGTTAGACCTGCTTTAGACCTGGGTTAGACCTGCTTTAGACCTGGGTTAGACCTGCTTTAGACCCGGGTCAGACCTGTTTTAGACCCGGGTTAGACCTGCTTTAGACCTGGGTTAGACCTGGGTTAGACCTGCTTTAGACCTGGGTTAGACCTGCTTTAGACCCGGGTTAGACCTGCTTTAGACCCGGGTTAGACCTGCTTTAGACCCGGGTTAGACCTGCTTTAGACCCGGGTCAGACCTGTTTTAGACCCGGGTTAGACCTGTTTTAGACCCGGGTTAGACCTGCTTTAGACCCGGGTCAGACCTGTTTTAGACCCGGGTTAGACCTGTTTTAGACCCGGGTCAGACCTGTTTTAGACCAGGGTTAGACCTGGGTTAGACCTGTTTTAGACCCGGGTCAGACCTGCTTTAGACCAGGGTCACTCTTAGTTGTAGTTTAGCCCTAATTTAGTTGTTTCAGTCCTGGTTTTGTTCCTGATCGATGCCTCCTTTATCCTGCCTTCCTTTGTGCTGTATTGTTTTGTAACCTCAGTCTTGCTCTTCCGTGGAGTCGATCATAAACTCGTAAACCCTCCCGGTCCTTCTGCTCCGCCACGCGCCGCTCCGTCCATGACTGAGACTATTTTTACCCCCGACTGAAATCAAACCCCTCTCGAGGCCTTTGAGACTCTTCCAAAGACCACTTCCCAAATCAGCAGCTTCACAACTGCACGGAGCTTTTCTCACATCGACCAGTTCAACGAGGCCCTCTCTGTTTCACGCTTGTCCACAGCAGATTCATGAGTCACTAATAAACAGAAACATCCAGGAACAAAATATTACAGATAGCTTCTTTTATACAAGACAAGGACTAACCAGATCATGTTCTTAACGATTTACCTCCAGACGCTTCAGCTCATCTCTGGACACTGGAGCTAACGTGGCTAACACTGGAGCTAACGATGTAAAAACGAAAGATTCGCTGCTAAATGGAAAGAGTAAAGTCATGTGTGATTTACAGATTTAAATAAGTAATAAGTAAGGTTCTAAATGACACAAGTTCACACAAAGTGACTTTTCAAATAAAGTTCTGAAGCACAAAGTGAATGTATTAATGCACTTAAGTTACTGTATTTTAAGTTATTTTTCAGTTATTTGTCAGATCATTGTTTCATTCATAGACTGGACTGTCATAGAGACTCAGATTCAGGAGGTTGTTCAGTCTTGTGTTTGCTGCTGTAGAGTGTAACCTGGTGGAGGGGGAGGACCACGTGGAGGTGAACGGAGAGATCTTCCAGAAGCCGTTTGTGGAGAAACCGGTTTGTGCCGAGGACCACAACGTCTACATCTACTACCCCACGTCAGCAGGGGGCGGCAGTCAGCGCCTCTTCAGGAAGGTACAGTACAGCGTTTACATCCTCAGGACAGATTTGTTTAGATTTGTTTAATTTAAGATCTGCTTGAAACTACCATTTGTTTTGAGAGTTTTTAAGATGTTTGAGATGTTTGTGTTTTGTTCAGATCGGGAGTCGCAGCAGCGTGTACTCTCCCGAGAGCAGCGTGAGGAAAACCGGCTCCTACATCTACGAGGAGTTCATGCCCACGGACGGCACCGACGTCAAGGTAACGGTTTAAGAAATTAGTCTTTAATTATGCTCAGGTTTTGTTTCAGCCAAAGACCAAGATTAGAAAAGCAGCTCACATGAAATGTGAGAAGAGCTGGGCCTTAAGTAGACATAATCAATTCTACAAACACATTTATGAATCTGAGCCCTCTTTAAACCTTTTAGTTGGATTTGAACAGGTTTTAGTTGGATTTGAACAGGTTTTAGTTGGATTTGACCAGGTTTTAATTGGATTTGAACAGGTTTTAGTTGGATTTGAACAAGTTTTAGTTGAATTTGAACAGGTTTTAATTGGATTTGAACAGGTTGTAGTTGGATTTGAACAGATTTTAATTGGATTTGAACAGGTTTTAGTTGAATTTGAACAGGTTTTAATTGGATTTGACCAGGTTTTAGCTGAATTTGAACAGGTTTTAGCTGAATTTGAACAGGTTTTAATTAGATTTGAACAGGTTTTAGTTGGATTTTAACAAGTTTTAGTTGGATTTTAACAAGTTTTAGTTGGATTTGAACAGGTTTTAGTTGGATTTGAACAGGTTTTAGTTGGATTTGATAAATGTTTTCAATTTTAAAGTGGAACAAAAGAAACCTAAATCTGATTTTTGAAAAGATGTCATTTACTACACTGACACCTGGTTTGATCTTATTTTACCTGTTCCCTGTCTCTCACCTGTCCTCTCACCTGTCCTCTCACCTGTCTCTCACCTGTCCTCTCACCTGTCTCTCACCTGTCCTCTCACCTGTCTCTCACCTGTCCTCTCTCCTGTCCTCTCACCTGTCCTCTCACCTGTCTCTCACCTGTCTCTCACCTGTCCTCTCTCCTGTCCTCTCACCTGTCTCTCACCTGTCCTCTCACCTGTCCTCTCACCTGTCTCTCACCTGTCCTCTCTCCTGTCCTCTCACCTGTCTCTCACCTGTCTCTCACCTGTCCCTCACCTGTCCCAGGTGTACACGGTGGGCCCAGACTATGCTCACGCTGAAGCCCGTAAGTCCCCGGCGCTGGACGGTAAGGTGGAGCGGGACAGCGAGGGGAAGGAGGTGCGTTACCCGGTGATGCTCTCGGCGATGGAGAAACTCGTGGCCCGTAAAGTCTGCCTCGCCTTCAAGGTACAACAGGTTTTAGATGGATTTAAACAGGGTCTAGATGGATGTAAACAGGTTCTAGATGGTTTTAAACACGGTCTAGATGGATTTAAACAGGTTTTAGATGGATTTAAACAGGTTTTAGATGGTTTTAAAAAGGTTCTAGATGGTTTTAAAAAGGTTCTAGATGGATTTACACAGGTTTTAGATGGATTTAAACAGGTTTTAGATGGATGTAAACAGGTTCTAGATGGTTTTAAACAGGTTCTAGCTGGTTTTAAACAGGTTTTAGATGGATTTACACAGGTTTTAGATGGATTTAAAGAGGTTTAAGATGGATCTAATCAGGTTCTAGATGGATTTACTTGAACAGTATTTCTGTGTTTTTCAGCAAACGGTGTGTGGCTTTGATCTGCTGCGAGCGAACGGACACTCGTACGTTTGTGACGTCAACGGCTTCAGCTTCGTCAAAAATTCTATGAAATACTACGATGACTGCGCCAAGATCCTGGGGTAATGGTCCCTGACCCGGTTCTGTTTGTGTCTGGGCCTTGCCCCGGTTCCGGCCCCCCCCCCGTTTTTTTTTTTTTCCCCCCCCCCCCGGTTTCGCCCCCCCCCCGGTTTTTTTTTCCCCCCCCCCCCCCCGCCTTTTTTCCTCTGGACCTGACCCGGTTCTGTTTGTGTCTGGACCTGACCCGGTTCTGGACCTGACCCGGTTCTGTTTGTCTCTGGACCTGACCCGGTTCTGTTTGTCTCTGGACCTGACCCGGTTCTGTTTGTGTCTGGACCTGACCCGGTTCTGGACCTGACCCTGTTCTGTTGGTCTCTGGACCTGACCCGGTTCTGTTTGTGTCTGGACCTGACCTGGTTCTGGACCTGACCCGGTTCTGTTTGTCTCTGGACCTGACCCGGTTCTGTTTGTGTCTGGACCTGACCCGGTTCTGGACCTGACCCGGTTCTGTTTGTGTCTGGACCTGACCCGGTTCTGTCTCCTGCAGGAACCTGGTGATGCGAGAGCTGGCTCCTCAGTTCCAGATCCCCTGGTCCATCCCGACTGAGGCTGAGGACATCCCCATCGTCCCCACCACATCAGGGACTATGTGAGAGAGACCAGGACTGGGACTAAACCAGGACTGGACCAGGACTGGACCAGGACTAACTCAGGTGTGTTGTGTTGCAGGATGGAGTTACGGTGCGTCATCGCTGTGATTCGACACGGAGACAGGACGCCCAAACAGAAGATGAAGATGGAGGTCCGCAACCCCATGTATGTGTGGTCCTGGTCCGGTCCTGGTCCTGGTCCAGTCTGGTCCAGTCTGGTCTGGTCCGGTTCAGGCCGTGACCCTGAAGAATACTGCTCTGTTCTGGATAAAAACCTTGAGCTGAAGATTTTCTTGTTGCAGGTTTTTCGATCTGTTTGAAAAGTACGGAGGATATAAAACAGGAAAACTGAAGCTGAAGAAACCCAAACAGCTGCAGGTGAAAACACACAAACACACTCTGAACCTCACAACATCAAAACAAACACACTCTGAACCTCACAACATCAAAACAAACACACTCTGAACCTCACAACATCAAAACAAACACACTCTGAACCTCACAACATCAAAACAAACACACTCTAAACCTCACAACAACAATAAAAAATCTGACCAAAAAAAAATTAAAATAAAAAAACAACCTGACAACATCAAAACAAACACACTCTGAACCTCACAACATCAAAACAAACACACTCTAAACCTGCCCAAAACAAACACACTCTGAACCTCACAACATCAAAACAAACACACTCTACTCAAAATCAAAACAAACCTCAACCTCACAACATCAAAACAAACACACTCTAAACCTCACAACATCAAAACAAACACACTCTAAACCTCACAACATCAAAACAAACACACTCTGAACCTCACAACATCAAAACAAACACACTCTAAACCTCACAACATCAAAACAAACACACTCTGAACCTCACAACATCAAAACAAACACACTCTGAACCTCACAACATCAAAACAAACACACTCTGAACCTCACAACATCAAAACAAACACACTCTGAACCTCACAACATCAAAACAAACACACTCTGAACCTCACAACATCAAAACAAACACACTCTGAACCTCACAACATCAAAACAAACACACTCTAAACCTCACAACATCAAAACAAACACACTCTGAACCTCAACATAAAAACACCCACATCAAAACAAACACACTCTAAACCTCACAACATCAAAACAAACACACTCTGAACCTCACAACATCAAAACAAACACACTCTGAACCTCACAACATCAAAACAAACACACTCTGAACCTCACAACATCAAAACAAACACACTCTAAACCTCACAACATCAAAACAAACACACTCTGAACCTCACAACATCAAAACAAACACACTCTGAACCTCACAACATCAAAACAAACACACTCTGAACCTCACATCAAACTCAGATCCACTTTAACTCCAGATATTTTTGTGTCAAAAAGTTAGGATCCATTTGATTCCAGCAGAATCAAATGGAGTCTGTACAGAGATCTACAACAGGCTGGGTCTGTCTGTAGAAACTGATCGGGTTAATACTTCCGTAAAGGGATGGGAATTGATAAGACTTTATCAATATCAATGGCATTGGCGATTCCCCTTAAAGAACCTTGAACCTGATTCTCTGATTGATTCCTGACAGCTCTTTGTGGGGGAAACGTCGTCCTCTTTGCTTTTTCAGCAACAAACAAATGGTTTTAACACTTTCACTTGAGTCTGTTCAAAAACCTAAACAACAGTAAATGAGGAAGGAAAACTGAAGAATAACGTAATAATCATTAACGTCGGGGGCAAACGATTCTGATGGATGATAACATTTAGAACCGATTCTTGTGTGGAACCGGTTTTCATTTCCCACCAAACAAGCCACAGCCAATCACAGTGAGCTCAGCATCATCCCTGAGCAGAGCCACCCAGGATCATATGAAACCGGACACGTCTCCAGCAAACCGGTCTAAATATTGTGCCCTTTTTCTTCATCAACGTCTAATCCAGAAATCCACAAGGCACACAACACGGATAAATCACACGGTTAAGAAAGTGTTTACCCGTGTTATGGTCTAAAAGCCTGCTTCTTCTGGGTGTTTTTCTGCAGGAGGTGCTGGACATCACGCGGCAGCTTCTCGATGAACTGGGCCAACACAACGACTGCGAGATCGAAGAGAAGAAGTCCAAACTGGAGCAGCTCAAGACAGTCTTGGAAATGTAAGACTCTCACTAAAGGATGTGTGTCCATTAACAGAGAACAGTCATTAATGTGTAATAAAGACCCTTTGGCTCCTCGTGTGATCATTTCTTCTTAAACCCAGGTACGGACACTTCTCTGGCATCAACAGGAAAGTCCAGCTGACGTATTTACCTCATGGACAGCCCAAGACCTCCAGCGAAGAGGAAGGTAACGCCTCAGACGCAAACTGTTCAATAATGAGGCTTTTTATGATAATAATAGAAGTCTGGTTTCGGATTTGAATAGATTTTAGTTAGATTAGAGCAAGTTTTAGTTGGATTAGAGCAGATTTAGCTGATTTAGAGCAGGTTTTAGCTGGATTAGCTCAGGTTTTAGCTGGATTAGAGCAGGTTTTAGCTGGATTAGAGCAGGTTTAGCTGGATAAGAGCAGGTTTTAGCTGTTTTAGCTCAGGTTTTAGCTGGATTAGCTCAGGTTTTAGCTGGATTAGAGCAGGTTTTAGCTGGATTAGCGCAAGTTTTAGTTGGATTAGAGCAGGTTTAGCTGATTTAGAGCAGGTTTTAGTTGTATTTAAACAGGTTTTGGCTGGATTGGCGCAAGTTTTAGCTGGATTAGAGCAGGTTTAGCTGATTTAGAGCAGGTTTTAGCTGGATTAGAGCAGGTTTTAGTTGTATTTAAACAGGCTTTGACTGGATTGGCGCAAGTTTTAGCTGGATTAGAGCAGGTTAGAGAGGTTTAGTAGAGAGGTAGTTGTATTTAAACAGGTGATGATTGGCGAAGTGTAAGGAGAGAGGTTTTAGGATTAGCTCAGGTTTTAGCTGGATTGGTGCAGGTTTTAGCTGGATTAGCTCAGGTTTTAGCTGGATTAGAGCAGGTTTTAGCTGTATTAGCTCAGGTTTTAGCTGTTTTAGCTGGATAAGAGCAGGTTTTAGCTGGATAAGAGCAGGTTTTAGATGGATTAGCTCGGGTTTTAGCTGGATTAAACCTCATATTCCCCCTCCCTGACCTCTCTGTCCTGTTGGTGCTCAGACTCTCGTAGAGAAGGCCCGTCGCTGCTGCTGGTGCTGAAATGGGGAGGAGAGCTGACTCCTGCAGGACGAGTCCAGGCCGAGGAGCTGGGACGGGCCTTTCGCTGCATGTATCCGGGAGGACAGGGTAAATATTCCTGTGTAAAATCAGGAGCACACAGTTAGTTGGGTTGGCCACTGTGAGGAAAGCTGCAATATATGTGTATATAGCAGGTCTCGGTCTGATCCTGTTGTGTTTGTGTGACTTCAGGAGACTACGCAGGTTTCCCCGGCTGCGGTCTGCTCCGGTTACACAGCACCTACCGCCACGACCTGAAGATCTACGCCTCGGATGAAGGACGGGTCCAGATGACGGCAGCCGCCTTCGCCAAGGTACAACTGAGACTGGAACTGGTGTTAGAGGGATCTGAACTGGTGTTAGAGGGATCTGAACTGGTGTTAGAGGGATCTGAACAGGTGTTAGAGGGATCTGAACAGGTTTTGTGTGGTCTAGGGGCTGCTGGTTCTGAAGGGATCTGAACAGGTTTTGTGTGGTCTAGGGGCTGCTGGCGCTGGAGGGGGAGCTGACTCCGATCCTGGTGCAGATGGTGAAGAGCGCCAACATGAACGGACTCCTGGATAACGACTGTGACTCTCTGAGCGGCTGCCAGCACCGAGTCAAGGCCCGGCTCCACGAGATCCTGCAGAAGGACCGGGACTTTACCGACGAGGACTTCGACCGGGTAAGGACCCCCTAAACCCGTCCTAAAACCTGCCTAAACCTCCCTCCGGTCCGGCCCGGGTTCATCTCTGTCTCCGTTCCTGCAGCTGGCTCCCACTAACGGGCCGTCTCTGGTGAACTCCATGAAGCTGGTCCAGAACCCAGTCTCCACCTGTGACCGGGTCTACGCCCTGATCCAGAGCCTCACCTCCCAGATCCGCACCAGGATGGAGGACCCCAAGTCTGCAGGTCCACACCAGCACCGTCCAGACCCGATCAGACCTGATCAGACCTGATCAGACCTGTCCAGACCTGATCAGACCTCCCAAACTTTCCTCTCTCTCCCCTACCTACTTCACTCCTTCTTCAACCTGTCACACCTTCAACCTTCCAACCTTCCACACCTTTAACTATTAACCCATAACCGTTAACCTCAACCTTCAACTTCAACCTATAACCTATAACCCTAACCTATAACCATAATAACATAACCTTTAACCGATAACCTTTAACATTAACCTTCAACCTTAACCTATAACCTTCCAAATTCCACTATAGACCTTTAACCCGATCAACCTAAGACCTGTTCAGACCCGATCAGACCTGTCCCCCGTCAACCATTCAGACCCGATCAGACCTGTTCAGACCTGATCAGACCCGATCAGACCTGTTCAGACCTGTTCAGACCTGTTCTAACTCTAGTTCTCGTTGGTTTTCCTCAGACCTGCAGCTGTACCACAGTGAGTCTCTGGAGCTGATGCTGCAGCGTTGGTCTAAACTGGAGCGAGACTTCAGGATGAAGAACGGCCGCTACGATATTAGCAAGATCCCCGACATTTACGACTGCGTGAAGTACGACGTGATCCACAACGGCTCCCTGGGTCTGGAGGACACCCTGGAGCTGTTCAGACTCTCCAGAGCTCTGGCCGACATCGTCATCCCTCAGGTCAGTCATGACGGCTCTGGATCCAGACACTTTATTACTGCAGTTACAATAAACACTAAAACATCTGACTTTATGAATTTCAACCGTTCTTTATCAACTCTGGACCAGGATCAGAATCTGGTCTGATTTTTAGAGGAGAGGGAGGTTTTAGGTTTTCATCTCATGGTCTATACAGTCCACACGGTTTATAAATGTGTTTGTTGATAAAGTCCCGTGTGTCTCTTCAGGAGTACGGCATTAACAAAGCAGAGAAGCTGGACATCGCCTACGCCTACTGTCTGCCTCTGGTCCGGAAAATCCAGATGGACCTTCAGCGAACGCACGAGGACGAGTCTGTGAACAAACTGCACCCGCTGTGAGTCCGAGACGCTAACGCTGAGTCCGTCTGCACAAACCGGGCTGAAGGAGCACTGCTTCCTATTATTGTGTTTACTGTTGAATTTTCAGGGCAGTTTTGTGGCTCAGAGGAAACACTGATGTAGTTTTGTTCTTGTGCAGATATTCTCGAGGAGTGATGTCTCCTGGACGCCACGTCAGGACCAGGCTGTACTTCACCAGCGAGAGCCACGTCCACTCACTGCTCAGTATTTTCAGATACGGAGGCCTCCTCGATGTGAGTTCAGTCTCTGTCAGGACCAAACCCTGTTCAGATCCAACCAAAACCTGCTTAAATTCATTTAAACCTGTTAAAATCCAACCAAAACCTGCTTAAATCCAACTAAACCTGTTAGAATCCAACCAAAACCTGTTAAAATCCAACTAAACCTGTTAAAATCCAACCAAAACCAACCAAAAAACTCTTAATCAATAAACTTAAATCAACAAAATAATCAAAAACTTAAACCAAAAATTAAATCCAACCAAAACCTGCTTAAATCCTACTAAACCTATTAAAATCCAACCAAAACCTGCTTAAATCCAACTAAAATCTGCTAAAATCCAACTAAAACCTGTTTAAATCTAACCAAAACCTGCTTAAATCCAACTAAACCTGTTAAAATCCAACCAATACCTGTTGAAATCTAACCAAAACCTGCTTAAATCCAACTAAAATCTGCTAAAATCCAACTAAAACCTGTTTAAATCCATTAGCAACCTGTTCAAATTCAACTAAAACCTGCTAAAATCCATTTAAACCTGTTAAAATCCAACCAAAACCTGCTTAAATCCAACTAAACCTGTTAAAATCCAACCAAACCTGCTAAAATCCAACTAAAACCTGTTTAAATCCATTAGCAACCTGTTCAAATCCATCTAAAGCCCGTTCAAATCCATCTTGAACCTGATTTTGTCCCTCTGGTTCAGGAGGAGAAGGACCAGCAGTGGAAGAGGGCTATGGATTACCTGAGTGCCGTCTCTGAACTGAACTATATGACTCAGATCGTCATCATGTTGTACGAAGACAACAACAAGGTGAGAACAAAGTGTATTTCAGAGTTGAATGTGCCAGACATTAGATCAAGAGAAGGGCTGAAGGATTGTTCTCTCTCTGAGCAGGACATCTCGTCGGAGGAGCGCTTCCACGTGGAGCTGCACTTCAGTCCCGGGGTGAAGGGGGTGGAGGAGGAGGAGAACGCGCCGCTGGGCTTCGGTTTCCGCCCGGCGTCTGCGGAGGTGGCGCAGCAGGTGGAGGCGGCGCAGCCCGGAGTGTCGTACGGCGGCCGCAGACGACACCCCTCGCCTCTGCTGCAGAACGGGCCCAAACACACCGACAGCCTGGAGGACCTGAGCGGCCGGCCCGAGAGCGAGCGGCGGGACGCGGAACGCACCGAGACCGACCGACACGTGCCTCTGTCTGAGCCCATCAGCATCCAGAGGAGGTCCCCGCTGATCCGCAACCACAAGACCGGCTCCATGGAGGTATTGATCCTGTTATTAATGATCTACGCTTATAACAGCCATGAAACAGCCAAGAAACGACCAGTAGAGGTCAAAACTATAACAGCGTTCCCCCGAGGTAACTGCTTTGGGAGGTTCCTGACAAAAAAATAGTGTAGCAAATGTAATGCCTATTTAGGAACATTTTTGGAAAATGAAAATGATAATTTGTCTCTTTAAAAAGTCTTAAAAGTTTAAAATATATGTTTCTGCTGCAGTGAAATGATGTCCCACTGTGTTTGTCCAGGTTTTGTCAGAGACGTCGTCCTCGAAAGTGGGCAGTTACCGTCTGTTCTCGTTCTGCTCCCGCCAGTCTCCAGAGATGAAGCAGAGCGGACTCGGTAAGTCCCCCCTGGCCCTGGTCCCGGCCCCAGCCCTGGTCCCGGCCCTGGTCCCAGCCCTGGACCTGGTCCCGGCCCCAGCCCTGGTCCTGGGTCCTGGCCCTGGTCCCGGCCCCGACCCTGCTCCCGGTCCTGGTCCTGGCCCTGGTCCCGGCCCTGGACCTGGTCCTGGACCTGGACCTGGACCTGGACCTGGTCCTGGACCCGGCCCTGGTCCAGGACCTGGTCCCGGCCCTGACCCTGCTCCCGGCCCTGGACCTGGTCCTGGACCCGGCCCTGGCCCTGGTCCCGGCCCTGGTCCCGGCCCTGGTCCCGGCCCTGGTCCTGGCCCTGGTCCCGGCCCTGGACCTGGTCCTGGACCCGGCCCTGGTCCTGGTCCTGGACCCGGCCCTGGTCCTGGTCCTGGTCCTGGACCTGGCCCTGGTCCTGGTCCCGGCCCTGGTCCCGGCCCTGGACCCGGTCCCGGCCCTGGTCCCGGTCCTGGTCCCGGCCCCGACCCTGCTCCCGGTCCTGGTCCTGGTCTTGTGGTGATGCTGTGGATAAATGAGTGAGAGGAAGCAGGTTCTGTTGGGACCAGTCTCAAACACTTCTGAGCAGTTCTATCAGGTTCTTCTGCTTTTCTCTCAGACTTTTCTTTAAATCCCTGCAGTTTGTTCCCTGTGTTTTACTCCACTCTCAAACTGAAAAGATTGGTTTTAGTCCTGGTTTTAGGCAGTGTTAAACAAACTCTGGTGTAATTAGTGCAGACACAATCAATAAATGTATTTTTAATTTCTAGAAACGACTCTGAAGCTGAGAGCTGGTTTAAATCCTCCTTCACTCGACTAAAGCCTGGGTCAGCTGGGTTCCTACGACACTAAAAAATGTTTTAATGGTTGCCATCAAAACATTAAGGGATTTCCACGCCAGGAAATAAAAAATAATAAAAACAAAACACATTGCAATGGAAGGGTACTGAAAAAAATGCATTTTAAGTTTGAGTCAATGAGACAAAGAAACGCTGAAGGGAAACAGGTGCAACTATTTAGTTTAAAACAAATAAAAAGGACTTGAAGAAAAAAAAAAGTTAAATTAAAATTCACCACAAAATAAAAAACCTGGACACATTTTATGCCATTTGCATCAACACAAAGTTATGCAAAAATAAAGTTTCAAAAACACAAATAAATGTTTAGGACCAGGAGGATTTAACACAATAACCTTCACAAACCCTTAGAATGCAGCAGAGCTTCAGTTTTAAAGAGAAGTCCAGGTTCAGTCCAGCTTTAGTCCAGCTTTAGTCCAGGTTCAGTCCAGCTTTAGTCCAGCTTTAGTCCAGCTTTAGTCCAGGTTCAGTCCAGCTTTAGTCCAGGTTCAGTCCAGCTTTAGTCCAGGTTCAGTCCAGCTTTAGTCCAGCTTTAGTCCAGGTTCAGTCCAGCTTTAGTACAGCTTTAGTCCAGGTTCAGTCCAGCTTTAGTCCAGCTTTAGTCCAGGTTCAGTCCAGCTTTAGTCCAGCTTTAGTCCAGGTTCAGTCCAGCTTTAGTCCAGCTTTAGTCCAGGTTCAGTCCAGGTTCAGTCCAGCTTTAGTCCAGGTTCAGTCCAGGTTTAGTCCAGGTTCAGTCCAGGTTCAGTCCAGCTTTAGTCCAGGTTCAGTCCAGCTTTAGTCCAGCTTTAGTCCAGGTTCAGTCCAGCTTTAGTCCAGCTTTAGTCCAGGTTTAGTCCAGCTTTAGTCCAGGGTTATTCACTGATTGTGGATTAAATCACAGTGAACAGTGATTACTCTCAGCTTCTTGCATGTCCTGCCTCCTTTCCTCTTCCTTCTTGTCTCCTTTCCTTGTCTCCTCTCTCCTCCCTCCCTCTCTGTTGTGGGAGTGGCTTGTTTCCGCGGTGACTAACAGGCCCCGCCCCCTGCAGGCTCGCAGTGCGCCGGTCTCTTCAGCACCACTGTCCTCGGAGGCTCTTCTAGCGCCCCCAACCTGCAGGACTACGCCCGCGCACACCGCAAAAAATACTCCAACGCCTCGCTGTCCTACAAAGACGGTACGTAACTGTTTTCACAAAGACGGTACGTAACTGTAACTGAGAAGAGAAGGAAAGGGAGGAAATGTGAAGGAAGGATTAGTTTGATATAAGCGGCTTGAGGCCTGTTAGTGCAGCTCTAATGGGACGTCCACACTGAATGCTTCAAAAAAAATGATGTGTTAACCCATTCGTTTTGTGCGTTAAACTTGTGTAAATCAGGTCATCCCTCAGTTCATTTTGTTGTAGCTATCTGCTAACGCGCTAAGTACAACAGATCAGCCACTGAAACGACACATAACACCTACACAAAGTCAGACCTTACTCTGAGTTGGAGCCATTAATCCTGTCCAGACTGGAGACGGTTATCATCTAAGACCAGAACACATCAGTTATAAGCTGCATGGATGTTTCTCATTTAAAGATGGCTATCGCGGCTAATGGCTAATGTTGGCTGGAGTTACATTTTTCAACAAACCGTATCTGTTGTGTTTATTACATTACGTTATTCTTGCAGAACTGAAATAGGTTTTTAACGTTCAGTGTGGATGCCCCAAAGACGACCTCTCCTCAGGAGCAGGTCCAGGACTCTGAACGGGTCCAGGACTCTGAGCGGGTCCAGGACTCTGAGCGGGTCCAGGACTCTGAACGGGTCCAGGACTCTGAACGGGTCCAGGACTCTGAGCGGGTCCAGGACTCTGAACGGGTCCAGGACTCTGAGCGGGTCCAGGACTCTGAACGGGTCCAGGATTCTGAACGGGTCCAGGACTCTGAACGGGTCCAGGACTCTGAACGGGTCCAGGACTCTGAACGGGTCCAGGACTCTGAGCGGGTCCAGGACTCTGAACGGGTCCAGGACTCTGAACGGGTCCAGGACTTCTTTGGGCCTCGGCGAACAGACCACACTCAGAACTGAAACGTACAGTGAGGCTCAGCTCCAGATCAGACCAGATCCTAAAGTTGAGTCTGATTAGACCCTTGTCTCCTGTTGGTGCAGAGCTGAAAAGCCTCGGCTCAGACCAGTCCTCATGGGGACCGGACTCTGGACTCAGACCGGATCTGGAGAGGTCTCTGGAGGCTCCGATGGGGCCGCAGAGAGTCTTGGTCTGGTCTGCGTTAAAGCTTGGTTCACTGCTGCTCTTAGGTCAGACCTGGTCCAGGTTGGACTGAGTCTTAGAAGGAAAAGGAGGTCTATGAGCTGCCGGTCTGGACCAGGACCTGGTCTCAGGTCCAAGCTTCTCTAATGAGTTTCAGGTCTCTGTCCAGACCCTCCAAGACCCTTCCTGGACCTGTGAGTGTCAGGTTTTCCTTTAGAGGCTGCAGCCTTCAGAAGCCCAACTCAGGACAAAACACAGTGAAAGAAAGAGCAGAAGCAAATCAATAAATAGTCTTTATTTGAAGGAAAGGACGGAAGGAAAGGTAGGTTTTAAAGAAAGAGGAACCCAGCCTGGTAAAGCTGTTTATCCTGAGGCTGCTTCTACCAAAGGAAACAGATCTCAGATAGAGGTTTTAGTGTGAGACGTTCTTTATTGATTATTGGTTATTGATGATTGTCTCATTGCATGCTTCAATCATCCTCGTGTTCGAACGTCACGTGTTTTGTGTGGTTCATGGTAAAAATCATGAGCCGAGCGAGTTTCACCAGTAAAACCAGTGTTTGTCATGTCGTCCTCAGGGCGTCACGTGCATTTCTCTGAGCCTCAGATCTGCTGCATGTTGTGTCCAAACAGCCGCCTGTCGCTGCGTTTGGTTCTCATTAGGATTTTTTTTTTTTTTACTGCTGTGTGTCCATTACACGCTGTGGCTCATACCTTGTCCCCATCAAACACCATTAAATACAGTCTGTTTTCATTCACTGGGTTTGAATCGATCAGAGCCGAGCCAGAAAACGGCCCCAAATAAAGATCATTTAAAGCAAAATGAAAAAGGCACAGAATTTTTAATGACATTTGCCGTTTTCTATGGCTCTGACGTTTGTGTCTGCTTCACTAATGTTAAAGCCTCACATCTGGACTCAAAACAGGACTCGGAACAGGTTTTAGATGGATTTGATCAGGTCTTAGATGGATTTGAACAGGTCTTAGATGGATTTGAACAGGTCTTAGATGGATTTGATCAGGTCTTAGATGGATTTGAACAGGTCTTAGATGGATTTGAACAGGTCTTAGATGGATTTGATCAGGTCTTAGATGGATTTGATCAGGTTTTAGATGGATTTGTTCAGTTTTACTTGGATTTGAAACTACTTCTGGATGTATTATCTTGATTTTTGTCCCATAGTCCAGTATTTCTCAGCCTTTTCATTAGGAGGATCCATATTTTAAAAGACTTTAATCGTGACACAATTTTATGCATACTTTCGCTAATTTTTATATAGCTTTGGTCATACTTGGAGTAGTTTTCTGTCTTTCTGGTCCCCTTCCTCCTACATTGGACATTTTTATCATAGTTTTGTTCCTTTTTTTGGTTGCTTTTGCTTATTTATAACTATTTTTTCCTCCTGACCCTGAGGTTTCCTTGAACAGGTTTGCAGGACTTTCTTATGGTTGTGGAGTAAAAAGAGAATCTCCAGAAATCTCTGACAATCTACAGTTACAGGAAGATAAGGTGGTGCACCATAAACAGTCTTCTAGCTCTGGAAATGGTTTAAACCCAAATATTTTATTGTAAAATCAATCATTTGTGTAAAAATGATGCCATCTAGTGTTTATTCTGAGGGATTGTAATAGATGAGAACCTCTATTCAGGAACAGAAAACCTTGGACAATCACATGCTCCAAAAAGGAGCGCTCCCATTGGTCGACACTTGTCACATGACGTTCCAGGAAGTTTAATAGCTGCAGATAAAGTGTATTTTCAGCTGAATATGTCTTTTAACAGAGAAACAGCTGAAAAAAGAAAAGCATCAACAGAGAAAAGGGAGGCAACGTAAAACACAGATAAATACTGTCAATTCAATCACGTAATGTTTAACGAGGAGGAGATAATTGTCGTCCTGACGCTGAAGTCACAGCTAAGCTAACGCTAAACTCTAAACTTCAGTTTGGTCAAATGGATTAGTATTTTGGAGGAAAAATTTGTATTATTTTTTAATAAAAGAGAAGCAGGGGAGGTTCCTAGGCTGATTTTGGAGGAGAGTCTGAGACAGGGACAAAAAAAGAAGAAAAAAGCAGGGACTAAAGCTTTTATATCTTTCTCTGTTCATTAATAATAACATGGCTGTAATCTGTAAGCTCCTAATAACTGGTAACAATGTTTTCAAATTTTTTTAGACTTTCAAAAAAGTTTTTTTTTCCTCTGACAAACTAAATAAAATTTTCTGCGACCCACTTTTTGGTTCCATGCCAGTGTTTGGGGATCACAGCAGTAGAGCCTTCAGCAACAACGATTTGTTCAGAGAAATCAGCTCAAAAGTGACAAAGAAAGCTCCTCTACGGGGCGTCTTATTTTACATCAAGGTCTGCTTGGAAATCTGCAGAACTGAGCTGGTTTGAAATGGATCTGAAGAGGTTTTAATTGGAATTTAGTTAAATTTGGAAGCTAGATAAATTCAACCTGGTTTTGAACGTGTTGTTAGGATTTAAACATAGACAGGTGAAAGAAACAGAATCAAAAAGGAATAAAAAACAAAGAGGATGACTTTTGGTTCTAGATTTAAAACAATGAACAATGAACAAACCCAGTGTAAATGAACCAGACCTGACTCTGAAGAGGGTCTTTCTGAAACCGCTCCCTTCTCTCAAACCACTTCTACTGCATCTGTGCATAATATTCATGACAATAAATACAATAAAAAAACGTTCCAGAGTTCTTCATTCTCCTTGAAGCCTAAAATTCTCACACTAGACATTTCCTACTATGTAAAGAGAGAAGTACGTTTTTAAGATCAAATAAACTACTGCCCTGAGGAAAATGGCAGACAAATTGTTTCAAAATTAATTTAATACCATATAGGCATTTGTGTGTAAAATGTAATCCTCTGAAAACAATGAAAACACACAAAAATATGGTTAAAAATCATCTTTATTTGATAATTGAAACCAACCACGCAGTTGTTAAATAGACACTTGACCTGGTAATAAGATCATCTTTAACCGTGACAACTGTAGACGCCACAAGTGAGCAATGTGAACGGTGAAGAGTCAGTAAAGCACACTGTTCAGAGCTGGAGCTGTGGTGCATTCACTGACAGTGGAAACCTAAACCTGATGAGTGATGTGAGTTGAGTCAACTGACCTCATTTAATAATTGGTCAACCAGAGGCTGGCAGCTCTAGAGAGTTGTTTAGGCTTTGTTTAGACCCTACTCTGATGAACTGTTTTCAGCTGTAACTGTAAATACCCAGTGGAAGTCAGAGGGAGTCGTTTCAGAAATGCCCACCATCTCCATCACACCATTCACCCACTCACCCGACCCCTGAGTCACATGACCCCCCAAGTCACCCGACCCCCCGAGTCACCCGACCCCCTGAGTCACCCCACCCCCCGAGTTACCCGACCGCCTGAGTCAACCAAGCCCCCGAGTCACCCGACCCCCAAGTCACATGACGCCCCTCCCTGAGTCACCCGAGCCCCCCCCCCGGCCCCCCCCCGCCCCCCCCCCCCTCCCCCGAGTACCCCCCCCTGAGTCAACTGAACCCCGAGTCACATGACCCCCCCCTCCCCGAGTCACCCGACCCCCGAGTCACCTGACCCCCCCGAGTCACCCGCTCCCCGAGTCACCTGTCCCACCCAGTGTCACCTGACCCCTTGAGTCACAGGACCCCCTCCAAGTCACCTAACCCCGAGTCACCTGACCCTCCCCGAGTCACCTGACCCCCTGAGTCACTCGACCCCTCCGAGTCGCCTTATGCCGCGACCCCCTGAGTCACCCGACCCCTCAGTCACCCGACCCCTGAGTCACATGACCTCTGGACAGTTAGCTGTGATGTGACCCGTTGGTAACTCCAGACCTGTGTTTTATTGCAGAGTTGTTGTCAATGCCGGCCGTAAAACGATTTTCTGTGTCGTTTGCAAAGCATCCGACTAATGGTACGTCTGCTCTTTACAGTTTATTCCCTTTTGTCTTGCATGAACTCAAACTTTTTATTTTGAATTAATTTTTCATTGGTTTGGAGCTGGGTTTTTTCACACGGCCCTGTTTTTCTTTGAGTTGGAGTTTTCTAACCCATTCCTAACTCATCAAACACTGGGTTTTCAACAGAAACACGTGACATTTCTGGTTCATGTTACACACAGTCATCCATCGGTCGACTGCAGCCTGCCTCCTCGCCTCCTCGCCTCCTTCCCTCCTTATTTCCTACCTCTTCTCCTTTTCTTTCTCTGTCTCCTCCCTCTTTTCTGGTCAATCAGAACAGTTTCATGTCTGTCTTGTGTTATGAATAAACTCAGTGTGGGTTTAAATGTAGCACGCTTCCAATAAAAATCTTGGAATAACTGGATCTGAACAGGTTTTATATAGATCTGAACAGGTTTTAGATGGATCTGAACAGGTTTTAGATAGATCTGAACAGGTTTTAGTTGGATTTGAACAGGTTTTAGATGGATCTGAACAGGTTTTACATAGATCTGAACAGGTTTTACATGGATTTGAACAGGTTTTACATGGATTTGAACAAGTTTTATGTTTAACAAATTTTATGTTGGATATAAACAGGTTGGTTCTACGGTGATTGGTTGGTTTTGTGCTGCTCTGTGATTGGTCGGTTTTGTGCTGCTCTGTGATTGGTCGGTTTTGTGCTGCTCTGTGATTGGTCGGTTTTGTGCTGCTCTGTGATTGGTCGGTTTTGTGCTGCTCTGTGATTGGTCGGTTTTGTGCTGCTCTGTGATTGGTCGGTTCTGTTTGATGCAGGGACTAAAGACGACTCATCCGCTGTAGCCCCGCCCCTCTGGTGCTCTGTCGCAGGTACGAACGCACCAATCATGAGTCAGATGTCTCTTTGGTCCAATCAGAATGAGTTTGGCTCTAACCCGAGGCTCTGGGCCTGTCTCTGCTGCGCTTTTCTCTCTTTAACACCACGCTCCTCTGCAGATACTCTTAGACCTGGTTTAGGCCTGGTTTAGAACTGGTTTAGTCCTGGTTTAGACCTGGTTTAGACCTGGTTTAGACCTGGTTAAGTCTTGGTTTAGACCTGGTTTAGTCCTGGTTTAGACCTGGGTTAGACCTGGTTAAGTCTTGGTTTAGACCTGGTTTAGTCCTGGTTTAGACCTGGGTTAGACCTGGTTTAGTCCTAGTGTAGTCATTGTTTAGACCTGAGTTTGAGTTCGTTCTGATCTCAGTCCTCATCCTCATAGAGTCTTCTGGGGCTTTTCCACGGGCAGTTCTCTTCTTGACTCGTCTTGCCTGTTTTTTTTGTTTTCCATTAGTAAATACCTGGTACCAGGTACTATTTGGTGGGTCCTCGTCGAGGTTCTGAGCCGATACTGCTGATTGGCTAGAGATTGTCATCACTGGTGAGCGACTTCCAAACAAGAATCAACACTGCCATTTTTAAATCCTGGCGACAGCAACACACTCACAGCACACACATTTTTAAAACTTAATAACAAAAAATATTGCCATTACAAACTGGGCTTTTTATGTACAACAACCGTTAGCCAGCTCAACCGCCTTGTATCCGCTCGTCTTCCACTCAGTATTTCCCAAACACTTCGGTACTTTTCAGAAACATTTCACGTCGCTGCCGGACGCCTTCTCTGGTTTGTTTCTCGCAACTTCACTGTCACAAAAAGCCGAGCAACAGGTACCATTCCCTCGAATAGCTTCATTGTTTTTGTGCCGTGTATAAGGCTCACGTAACCCCACCCACTTTAAGGTGGTACTCAGTTGTACTTTGTGGGGGAAGCGTCCCAAACAGAACCAAACCCAGTCGAGGCGAGTCGTGTGGTACCGGTGGAAAGCCCCATTAGTATAGTCCTGGTTCTTGGTCCTGGTGACGGGACTCAACTGGTTCAGCCCCGGGATCATTCTTGGATCAGACCTGATGTAGTCCTTTGTTAGATCTGGTCGGTTATTACTGGTTCAGTCTGGATTACTCCCAGTATTAGATCTGTTTTGTCTTGGTTTAGTCCTGCCTTGGACCTTGTTGAGTTTCTGCAGAGGAGGTTTTCTTCCAAACAGAGTCTAAGTCCGGTCTTTTCAGAATTAAAGCCAGTGAAGTCCTGTTTTAATTGTTTTAATATAAAGCCACTAAAGGCCACACTCAGACTCTGTGTGACCCTTTCACAGCGGCTCTGGTTCTGTTCTGGTTTTGACCTGATTTTGTTCCAGGCCATATGTTAGAATAGAAATTTGTTTTAAAGTTGATTTTCAGCAAGAACAGATTGAGCCGTTAAGTTTTAGGTCTTTGAACCAGATTTGACCCAGTTGTATTTGGTGGTTTTAGTATAGTTTTTAGTTGGGTCTGAACAGGTTTTAGATGGATTTGAACAGCTTTTAGTTGGATTTGAACAGGTGACAGTCCAACCCTACAGAAAAATGCTCAAACATTTGTTTCTTTAATTTTTATTTTAGTTATTTATTTGAAAAAAGGAACTGTGCAGATGAATCAACATTAAACAATGTAAATGTACTGGAGTTAGTTTATTTAGGCTTATTTCATCAGTAGTACCTTTGTCAGTTGTAAAAAGGCAGCGTAAAACAGACACGAGCTGCAGAAAATCCCAGTAAAATTGCACAATGTACAGTAAATTTACAGTTAACAACAAATATATTTCAGATACAATAAGTAAGTGGAGCTTCAGTGCCACAAATCTAAACAAGACATTTTTCGTTTGTTGAGGTGCGACATTAGCCCGGGCCTTTCACAGTGTACGATGTTCACCCAGAAAAACCTTGACCTGCTCTGACCTTTGACCTTCTCCGCGACCCCTCGTGGGTGTGAACACCTGGATGAACACCTTTTAAAGACTCAAACAGAACCAGAACGTGTCGCTGTGAAAAAGCTGCTTTAGGCTCCTTCTCATTTTGCTTTTGGCTGTTTTTCTGTTTGAACCTTTCCTCTTTCCTTTGTGCTGTTTCATTTCCTCTGTCCTAACCTGTCAGTCCTCTTCCTCCCTCCTCTTCCTCCCTCCTCTTCCTCCCTCCTCTTCCTCAGAGCCTTTAGAAGAGCGGCGCGTGGCCCAGTTCTTGAGGCGTTTCTCCATCGGTCCCGGCCTCCCTGTAAACCCCGCCCCCCTCCGTAACCCCTCACTGTTAAGCCCCGCCCCCTCCTTCTCAGTAAGCCCCGCCCCCTGCCGGCACCAGTCGGTCGATGCGGCGCTGGCGCACCACCTTCACCTTTGCTCCTATCACCTGCGTCTCTTCAGGAACTGCCTCATCTCCGGACGAGACCCCATCGAGTTCCTCAAGGGTTAGCCCCGCCCCCTTCATTGCTGCGGCCAATCGCTGAGCCCTGTGCACCCCTGCCTGTCTCTGATTGGCTGTGTTCTGACTCGCTGCCCTCTGATTGGCTGTGTTCTGACTCGCTGCCCTCTGATTGGCTGTGTTCTGACTCGCTGCCCTCTGATTGGCTGCTCTTGTTGCACGTTGCCTGGTTTTGTTCATATTTTTGCAGTGGCATCTTTCAGAACTGTATTAATTTTTTATTTTTATTTTTTACTTCTGTCTCTTTTTTTATTTTATTTGAAAACTGATGTAAATAAAAACTACATGAAGCATTACAAGAAAGAAAGAATGTATGTATAGGTCAGTACAGGGAAGAGAAATGGTTTGAATTCAAATTAGTCACAGTATGATTTTTATTATATTCTATGCCTAAAATAATAAACATATTTAATATGAAATAGCATTATTTTATGATAGAGAATTATTTAAATTCATCATAAATGACATCTGACACACTTCTCTCCTGAATATAACCCAGAACATGCACAGTGTATGTTGTAGTAAACTAGGACTAAACCAGGTCTAGACCAGGATTAAACCTAGTATTAAAGAGCAGTCCAGGACTAAACTCCAAATATCTAAACTCTAAACCCTGCTGCAGCTTTAAAACTCTCTAAGGCTGTATTCACTCCTGTCTCGTTTGGTCCGGTTAAAACGGACCAGAGTTTCCTGCGTTAGTCCGGACCCAGAGCAGGTGTGAATACACTCTGGACTAAACAAGACCGAGAACCATCGTCCGCTTCCAAACAGACTCTGGTGCAGTTCATTTACGGTGTGAATATCAACCAGCCCAACTCCAAACACCATCGGCCTTTTTGGAGTTAAAGAGCTACCAGAGGGCATTATGGGAAATAAGCAGCTGCAGAAGTCACGCTAAAAGTCATGAGACACAATTGGAACAACCTGAAGCAACGAGGACATACAGAGCCTCCTTGATATTTGGGCAGACGCACATAAAGCAGCTCTTAGAGAAAACACACAGGAATGCAGTGGTATTTACCAGGTTTAGGGAAAAGATGAAGGGGTTTGGAGCGTCTGCTGCGTTCAAGTGAAAAACGTGCACGTCTTCTCACGAGCAGCAGCTGTAGCAAAAGAAGACATAGAACAAGGTGAGACTAATTAGCTGCTCTTGATATTCAAAAGGATTTTCAGATTTGTGGCTGTAACAACAAAATAAATATCCTGAAACAAGTGCAGTACACAAGACCTCCATGATTGTTTTCCTCAGCGTCTTTGCCCCGCCCCCATCATTTCTGGCCAATGGGTGCAGCCATCTCCAGGCACATGCTTCGGTTTAATAATATTAGTCCACTTGCAAAAAATCCAATGAGAATACGATCCGGAATGAAAAAAAAAAAAGTCCACATTTCATCCGGACCAAAGAAGCGGTTCAACGGACTTTCCTGGTGTGAATACAACCTGAATCACACAGTTTTGTCTGTTTTTTTTTGCTCTCGTCTCTGTCCGGTCCCTGTTCCGGTCTTGGTCTGGCTTGGTCTCGGTCCGGTCTCGGTCTGGCTTGGTCTCGGTCTGATCCGGTCTCGGCTCTAATCGCATGTCGCTGATCCAGTTCTGGTCTGAGCCTCGGTGAGAGTATGGACTAACATTGGGTCTGGTCCGGGTCTGGTCTGGACTGGGTCTGGACTGGGTCTGGTCTGGTCTGGGTCTGGTCTGGGTCTGGTCTGGACTGGTCCTGGTTTAATGTGCACCTGGTTTTAGTGAAGTCTGCTGTAGTGTTGTTGGGACTTGAGCATGAGATTAATGCATTTGGTTTGAGTTGTGTTTGTTTTGAATTTTGAACTATAGACCAAACTAAACCAGGACTCTACCAGGACTAAACCAGGACTAAACTAGGTCTAAACCAGGACTAAACCAGGACTAAACCAGGACTAAACTAGGACTAAAGTAGGACTAAACCAGGACTAAACCAGGACTAAACTAGGACTAAACCAGGACTAAACTAGGACTAAAGTAGGACTAAACCAGGACTAAACCAGGACTAAACCAGGACTAAACTAGGACTAAAGTAGGACTAAACCAGGACTAAACCAGGACTAAACCAGGACTAAACTAGGACTAAACCAGGACTAAACCAGGACTAAACTAGGACTAAAGTAGGACTAAACCAGGACTAAACCAGGACTAAACCAGGACTAAACCAGGACTAAACTAGGACTAAACCAGGACTAAACCAGGACTAAACCTAGACTAAACCACGACTAAACCACGACTAAACCAGGACTAAACCGGGACTAAACCGGGACTAAACTGGGACTAAACCGGGACTAAACCAGGACTAAACCGGGACTAAACCAGGACTAAACCAGGACTAAACCAGGACTAAACCAGGACTAAACCGGGACTAAACCAGGACTAAACCAAGACTAAACCAGGACTAAACCAAGACTAAATCAGGACTAAACCAGGACTAAACCAGGACTTAACCTGGTCTAAACCAAGACTAAACCAGGACTTTACCAAGACTAAACCAGGACTAAACCAGGACTAAACCAGGACTTTAAAATGGTTCAGTGTGGATTTGTTTTTTCTGGATCTGGTTTTGTTAGGTTCTGGTGTGAGTCTGGAGCATGTGGTTCTGGTTCTGGTCCATCACTGGTCTGTCTTTAACCTGTCCCTTCAGACCCTCTGACCTGGTTCTGACCTGGTTCTGGATCCGGTTTTGGACCTTGTTCTGGACCTGGTTCAGACCCGATTCTGGACCTGGTTCTGACACGGTTCTGAATCCGGTTCTGACCTGGTTCAGACCCGATTCTGGACCTGGTTCTGACACGGTTCTGAATCCGGTTCTGACCTGGTTCAGACCCGGTTCTGTATCCGGTTCTGACCCGGTTCACACGGTTCTGGACCTGGTTGTGACCCGGTTCAGACCCAGTTCAGACCCAGTTCAGGCCCGGTTCAGACCCGGTTCAGGCCCGGTTCTGACCCGGTTCTGACCCGGTTCAGGCCCGGTTCAGACCCGGTTCAGGCCCGGTTCAGGCCCGGTTCAGACCCGGTTCAGACCCGGTTCTGACCCGGTTCTGTCTCTGTGCAGGCTTCGAGGGCTGCTCCATGGTCCCGTCCATTTATCCTCTGGAGACGCTGCACAACTCTCTGTCTCTGAAACAGGTCAACGAGTTCCTGGGGTCGGTCTGTGAGAACGCTGGGGACCCTCCCACCAGGGCGGGGCGAGGTAAGACCGGACTGAGACCTCCTAGAACCAGGGCGGGGCGAGGTAAGACCGGACTGAGACCTGCCTGAACCCGGGGAAGGTGAGATAAGACCGGACTGAGACCTGCCTGAACCCGGGGCCGGGCGAGGTAAGACCGGACTGAGACCTGCCTGAACCGGGGCGGGGCGAGGTAAGACCGGACTGAGACCTGCCTGAACCGGGGCGGGGCGAGGTAAGACCGGACTGAGACCTGCCTGAACCGGGGCCGGGCGAGGTAAGACCGGACTGAGACCTGCCTGAACCGGGGCCGGGCGAGGTAAGACCGGACTGAGACCTGCCTGAACCGGGGCGGGGCGAGGTAAGACCGGACTGAGACCTGCCTGAACCGGGGCCGGGCGAGGTAAGACCGGACTGAGACCTGCCTGAACCCGGGGCGGGGCGAGGTAAGACCGGACTGAGACCTGCCTGAACCGGGGCGGGGCGAGGTAAGACCGGACTGAGACCTGCCTGAACCAGGGGAAGGCGAGGTAAGACCAGACTGAGACCTGCCTGAACCGGGGCGGGGCGAGGTAAGACCGGACTGAGACCTGCCTGAACCCGGGGAAGGTGAGATAAGACCGGACTGAGACCTGCCTGAACCGGGGCGGGGCGAGGTAAGACCGGACTGAGACCTGCCTGAACCGGGGCCGGGCGAGGTAAGACCGGACTGAGACCTGCCTGAACCGGGGCGGGGCGAGGTAAGACCGGACTGAGACCTGCTTGAACCGGGGCGGGGCGAGGTAAGACCGGACTGAGACCTGCCTGAACCCGGGGAAGGTGAGATAAGACCGGACTGAGACCTGCCTGAACCGGGGGAAGGCGAGATAAGACCGGACTGAGACCTGCCTGAACCCGGGGAAGGTGAGATAAGACCGGACTGAGACCTGCCTGAACCGGGGCGGGGAGAGGTAAGACCGGACTGAGACCTTCTAGAATCAGGGGAAGGCGAGGTAAGACCAGACTGAGACCTGCCTGAACCGGGGCGGGGCGAGGTAAGACCGGACTGAGACCGCCTAGAACCAGGGGAAGGCGAGGTAAGACCGGACTGAGACCGCCTAGAACCAGGAGAAGGCGAGGTAAGACCGGACTAAGACCTTCTAGAACCAGGGGAAGGCGAGGTAAGACCGGACTGAGACCGCCTAGAACCAGGGGAAGGCGGGGTAAGACCAGACTAAGACCTGCCTGAACCAGGGGAAGGCGAGGTAGGACCAGACTAATACCTTCTAGAACCAGGGGAAGGCGAGGTAAGACCGGACTGAGACCGCCTAGAACCAGGGGAAGGCGGGGTAAGACCAGACTAAGACCTCCTAGAACCAGGGGAAGGCGAGGTAAGACCAGACTAAGACCTCCTAGAACCAGGGGAAGGCGAGGTAGGACCAGACTAATACCTTCTAGAACCAGGGGCAGGCGAGGTAAGACCGGACTGAGACCGCCTAGAACCAGGGGAAGGCGGGGTAAGACCAGACTAAGACCTCCTAGAACCAGGGGAAGGCGAGGTAAGACCAGACTAAGACCTCCTAGAACCAGGGGAAGGCGAGGTAAGACCGGACTGAGACCTAGAACCAGGGGAAGGTGAGGTAAGACCGGACTAAGACCTAGAACCAGGGGAAGGTGAGGTAAGACCGGACTAAGACCTAGAACCAGGGGAAGGTGAGGTAAGACCGGACTAAGACCTAGAACCAGGGGAAGGTGAGGTAAGACCGGACTAAGACCTAGAACCAGGGGAAGGTGAGGTAAGACCGGACTAAGACCTAGAACCAGGGGAAGGCGAGGTAAGACCGGACTAAGACCTAGAACCAGGGGAAGGCGAGGTAAGACCGGACTAAGACCTAGAACCAGGGGAAGGCGAGGTAAGACCGGACTAAGACCTAGAACCAGGGGAAGGTGAGGTAAGACCGGACTGAGACCTCCTAGAACCAGGGGAAGGCGAGGTAAGACCGGACTAAGACCTAGAACCAGGGGAAGGCGAGGTAAGACCAGACTAAGACCTCCTAGAACCAGGGGAAGGCGAGGTAAGACCGGACTAAGACCTAGAACCAGGGGAAGGTGAGGTAAGACCGGACTAAGACCTAGAACCAGGGGAAGGTGAGGTAAGACCGGACTAAGACCTAGAACCAGGGGAAGGCGTTGTAAGACCAGACCAAATACAGTCTACAGTCTTATAACATGTCCTGTTACAACATGTCCATGTCATGTTATTTATTTATTTTGTTTAGATATTTTTTTTCAAAACTAAATCATTTGTGTTTTACTTTTTAAAGGCTTTACATATGTGTCTGTTGTTCTGCTGCAGCTCTGTCGGCCATGTTTGCGTCTCACCACCAGCCTTCAGTCGACTCCTACATCCCTCAGAGAGTCCTGCCCTCGGCTCTGAGGTCCCGCTCCGACAGGCCTCCCTGGTGTAAGTCCTGACAAAACTGTCTTTAAAGTGATTTAAACACGTTTTAGTTGAATTTGATGGTGTTTTAGTTTGTTTTATTTGGACTTAACCAGGTTTCAGTAGGATTTAAACAGGTTTTAGCTGGATTTGAACAGCTAACATTTGCTACATTTTACCTTTTTTTGTTGGCTTTAGTTGGACTTAAAGGTTTTAGGTTTAAGCTGGCTTTAACAGGACTTTAACAGTTCTCAGTTGGATTTTCAACAGGTTTCATCAGGTTTTACCTGGACTAACCCAGTTCCCTCTCCACAGACAGCAGCGGTCCGTCCAGTACCGTGTCCAGCGCTGGCCCTTCGTCGCCGACGGCCGACTCTTCTCCTCGTTTCAGTTTCAGTGAAAAGCTAACGCCTCAGAGCAGCGAGGAGACCCACAGTGCTAACGCCGCGCAGCCCGCTAACGACCCACAATGCACTGTTGCTGCGGGCGAAGTGCCTCTTACGCCTCACAACTCTCCTCTGGAGGAAGAGGAGCGGCGACAGGAGGAGGTCCGTCACTAAGACCTGTTCTGTCTGACCACACAGACCTAGACCTGGACTTAGACCTGGTGTAAATGTGTCATTTTTCTGTGACAGTGATTTAACAGAAGATAAACATGACTCTGAGTTTAGTTCTGCTTTATGTTCAGGAGGGTTCAGGGAGTTTCAGGAGGTTTCAGGTGGTTCAGGAGGGTTCAGGGAGTTTCAGGAGGGTTAAGAGGTTTCAGGGGGTTTCAGGGGGTCTCAGGAGGTTTCAGGGAGTTTCAGGAGGGTTAAGAGGTTTCAGGGGGTTTCAGGGGGTCTCAGGAGGTTTCAGGGAGTTTCAGGAGGTTTTAGGAGGTTTCAGGAGGTTTAGAAGGTTTCAGGAGGTCCTCAGAGTCTCTCTGTGGCTTTAAATTAGGTTTTGGTTAAACTCTGTACTTTTGTGGCTCCAATATGTATCTGCTTCGTCCCATGAGTTTAACACATTAGTCCCCTCCTTTAACAGGTTTTAGTTGGACTTGACCAGGTCTCTGTTGGTTTTAAACAGGTTTTAGCTGGACTTGACCAGGTCTGTGTTGGTTTTAAACAGGTTTTAGCTGGACTTGACCAGGTCTGTGTTGGTTTTAAACAGGTTTTAGCTGGTCTTGACCAGGTCTGTGTTGGTTTTAAACAGGTTTTAGCTGGTCTTGACCAGGTCTGTGTTGGTTTTAAACAGGTTTTAGCTGGTCTTGACCAGGTCTGTGTTGGTTTTAAACAGGTTTTAGCTGGTCTTGACCAGGTCCCGGTGTGTTTCAGGTGGAGGTGCGCCCCTCTCTGTCCGAGCTGGCTGTGGGACGGGTGGAGGGTTACTGTGCTCTTCCCGGGTCGCTGCCCGTCCTCCTGGAGCTGAGGGAGAGCAGCAGCGAGGCCGGCTCCAGCTCCCAGACCCCCCAGTCCCCCGAGGGCCACGACCAGTTCTTCGACACGCAGGAGTCCCTGGAACTGTGGACCGAGGCCGAGACGGGTCCCGACGAGACGGGTCCCGGTCCGGCGGGTCCCGGCGAGGAGCCCAGGACCAAGGAGAGATCAGAGACGAGTGAGGGTCCAGCTGCAGAGAACACCGAGGCTTAGAGAGCGACTGAAAACTAAAGGACGGACTCTGAGACGAACAAAAATACGGGCTGAGTCCAGCTGCAGAGACAATGAGAAGAAGACCCTGAGATCGAACCACACATGGGACATGGGACAGGGACATGGGACAAGGACATGGGACAGGGACATGGGACAGGTCCGTTTGTGTCTCGGCCTCAGAACAGTCCCAGACCTTCCTGTAGCAGCCCCTCCTTGTTTTACGTGTATTTTTCATGTTTCAGACAAAGCTCTGGACACAAAGCAGAGCTGGATCTTTATTGCTTCAGACGAACCTCAGAGCCTCTGACTCTGTACGGTTCTGCCCCAACACGGACCTTAGAGCAGAAAAAACAAACCGAAACAGCAACAAAACTCACAGCGCCCTCTAGTGTGTTTGTGGAGAACAGCTTTGGCTCAGTTTAAAGTAAATGAAGCAGGTACAATAAAGCAATAAAACAACCGTGTTCTGAAATAAATATCAATACTGTTCATCACATTTAAACCAGAGGAAAAAACACAGGAGGGAACGTCTTTAATCCTCAGACTCAACCAAGAACCAAGAGGCTCTGCTGTGACTCCACGAGAAAAACATCACTGAAAACTGCAGTGAAATTATAACATGTGCTTTCCACGAGACGCTTTACATTCAGACAAAATACTCACGAAAAAAACAAGTAGAAGAAAAAGCAAAGCCTCGGACAATGACAGGATGGTTTTATGTTTTTAAATCTTGGAGAACGGCGTCTGTTTTCATAAAAGCAGTGTCTGAACCTGACTGTCCTTTTCTGGGTCTCTACCTTTTGTTTTTCACTCATTTCTGCTCAGTCCAGAGTGTAGCAGTGAAGAGGAAAGAGTCATTTTTCAAAATAAAACACCGAAGGTTACAATAAATACATGGAAATAAAATATTTCCTTTTAATTCTCTGTGTGGGCCCAGTACCAGATGTAAAAACAGAACACACTCCTGTCGAAGTGTGTTCAGTCTGACGCATTGAGTCAAATCAGGTCTTATTTATGAATATGAATCACATTTAGACTTAAGTTTGTGTTTTTTTTCTTGATGTTTGCAGCTGATTCTGATTTTATGTTGTTTTTAAAAGTCCCAGGTCACTTCTCTGTCGTAGGTCAGACTCAAACAGGTTGATAAACCTGTTTTTTCAGCTCAGAGCGAGGACTGACTGATTCTGAGCCTCAAACACAGACATATTTATGTGAAAAGTGTCCTGTTCAGTGTAAATCTAAATGTTTATCAAAGATTTTATGGATTAATGAGAAAACGGTACGAAACTGTGATTGTGGTGCTTCATGAAAATACATTATTTTCACATGAAACTGGTCTCTGTTTGTTCCTTTGGTTTTAATGTTTGTTTCTGTTCAGCAGTCGCTCAAATCCTCTGAGAATCGGAGAAATAACAAGAACAGTCTCCAGCTACCGTTATATGTGTCCAACATTTATTAACTAGTTCACATGAAAATGAACTTCTGAAAAAGGCACATTTCACAATATTATTATATTTAAAGTGTCCTTAAATGTGTTCCCTCCTACATTCAACCTATTCAATATGGCATTCTAACAAATATTAACTTTATAATTCCCCAATGGAAAACTGAGTTCTAATGGAATTTAATAAATGTTTAAAATAAAAGGGTTTGATGTATTTTTTTCCCTTTGGGTCAGTGTCATTTGCATCACATTCAAGTGTTCTAAGGTCGGACTCTTAAACCACAGTAGAACCAATAGAGACTTGTCAAAAACAGAGTCTCATGAATTAACTGCAGCAAGAGAAGAAATCAACTCCTAGATTTGATTAAAATGTAAAAAATAATGCAGAACTTTGCATTTTAAGTTGTGTATTTTGTGTGTAACCAATGCTAATGCTAAAAAGTAGTTTTTTACAAAAATGTGACAAAATATTATTTCCATCAGAGACGCCAGGTTCTGGCTCCAGAAGGTGGTTTGGTTTGGAGCAGATTTTATTCTGGTTTAAAACCAAACAGGACCAATGACACTGCATCAAATCAACCTTTACTTCTGTTTCTTTTGGTTCAGAAAAAGAAACATTATTAAATTCTGCACAAAAACAAGGATATTAATTACACTTTTAAAGATTTTTCTGTATTTAAATTTGAATTACTGCCACAATATTTTTGATTTTGGGTCACACCTAACCTTTTGGCTGTGATCGTTTTACTTCCTGTTTCTGCAGAAAAGGCCCCGCCCCCTTTTCCTCCAGGTTTAATCCTATTGGCTGTTCACTGGACAGACACGCCCCGTTTCATTGGACAAGCTTTAAACCTAAGTTTAGAGAAAAAGTGAACCCAGAGTTCCTCAGTTTGGATTTGTTTGGTTTTTATCTGAACTTTATCTCTGCTTTTCTTCTTTTTTATTCTGCTCAGGAAGGTTACTGTTCCCACTCTTTGGGCCGAGGCACATAAAAAGAAATTTAGATTGAAAATGCTCAGACAGCGTCCGACAGACTCCAGAGCAGGTTTTAAAGATAAATAAATGTTGGACCGTTGTTAATAAACTCATCTGTTTCTTCATGTTTGGGTTTAATGCTGTGAATCTTAAACCTGTTCAAAGCAGATACTGAACTGTGTTGATGCAGTTCCCCTTGTGTCCAGCAGAGGGAGACAGCTTCAGGAGGAACTTCACAGCTTTCTGTCTCAGAGCCTTTACAGATGTTGTGTTCTTCAAAACAAACAGGTTTATTTAGAGCAGTTATAACGTCTGTTCAACTCATTTTTAGTTTCATTTTCTACAGATTTCTTTTCTACCTTCTCTTCTCTGAGAATATCCTCCTGAATCTGCCAAAAGTAACCAGCATTTGAACTTAAACATGAAATAAACCAGAGCCAAAATCTACTAAAATCATCTTATTAATATTTTCAGATTAAAAAGGAATTGTCTTTTATTGGTTCATTTCTAATTTTTAAACTTTTTTCTCAGTTTTGTTCCAAACATTAGTCACGTTCGATGGAAAAAGGATGAGTCTGAAAACAGCAGCTTTTGTCTGAGTTTGTTCTGTTCTTTTTCAAACAAAGACCGTTTCAGAGAAAGTCCGGAGACTGGTACCAGACCCGGCTCCAGAACAAAAGCCAGCTTCAGATAAAGACCTTCTGCACTGGGTCTGAGAGAATCCACCACAACCATCAGGTTTCAGTTGGATTTGAACAGATTTTAGTTGGATTTGAACAGGTTTTAGTTGGCTTTGAACAGGTTTTAGTTGGATTTGAACAGATTTTAGTTGGATTTGAACAGGTTTTAGTTGGATTTGAACAGTTTTTATGTGGATTTGAACAGGTTTTAGTTGGATTTGAACAGTTTTTTATGTGGATTTGAACAGGTTTTAGATGGATTTGAACTGGTTTTAGTTGGATTTGAACAGGTTTTAGTTGGATTTGAACAGGTTTTAGTTAGATTTGAACAGGTTTTAGTTGGATTTGAACAGGTTTTAGTTGGATTTGAACAGGTTTTAGTTGGATTTGAACAGGTTTTAGTTGGATTTGAACAGGTTTTAGTTGGATTTGAACAGGTTTTAGTTGGATTTGAACAGGTTTTAGTTGGATTTGAACAGGTTTTAGTAGGATTTGAACAGGTTTTAGTTGGATTTGAACAGGTTTTAGTTGGATTTGAACAAGTTTTAGTTGGATTTGAACAGGTTTTGTTGGATTTGAAAAGGTTTTAGTTAGTTGGATTTGAACAGGGTTGGATTTAGATGGATTTGAACAGGTTTTAGTTGGATTTGAACAGGTTTTAGTTGGATTTGAACAGGTTTTAGTTGGATTTGAACAGGTTTTAGATGGATTTGAACAGGTTTTAGATGGATTTGAACAGGTTTTATTTGCTTGAATCTAAAGTGAATATAGCTTGACTTTTTAAAGAAATGTCATGAGTCAGAACTAGACCCGCCTCCTTCTGTGAAATAACCAATCACAGTTAAGCAGACCTTCAGCCCCGCCCCTGTTTAAAACCTGCTTAAATCCACATAAAACCTGTTCAAATCCCACTAAACCTGTTCAAATCCATCTGAAACCTGTTCAAATCCATCTGAAACCTGTTCAAATCCAACTAAACCTGTTCAAATCCATCTAAAACCTGTTCAAATCCATCTAAAACCTGTTCAAATCCATCTGAAACCCGTGAACATAAACAAACTGCAGTGGTTTGATCCTAAGCCCCGCCCCTCTCTCTGCTCTGTCCAATCAGACGCCCCCCTCTAACCCCACCCTCCCCACTCTGTTTCTGCTGTGTCATGCTCAGAGGCAGTTGTCATGGCGATGCAGAGGGAGAGCAGTCTCCGCGGCGACCGCAGCGTCTCCATGGCGACGGCTCTTCCTCCTCCGCAGCAGCTCCACAAACACCGCATCCTCCTCATCATCGGACCAGTCCAGACCCACCAAGACCTGGACCGGACCAAGACCAGGACCAGCTCAGGTACGGGACCAGCACTAGACCAGGACTAGATCAGGACTAGACCAGCACGAGACCAAGACTAGACCAGCACTAGACCAGGACTAGATCAGGACTAGACCAGCACGAGACCAAGACTAGACCAGGACTAGACCAGGACTACATCAGGACTAGACCAGGACTAGACCAGGACTAGATCAGGACTAGACCAGGACTAGATCAGGACTAGATCAGGACTAGACCAGGACTAGATCAGGACTAGACCAGGACTAGATCAGGACTAGAACAGGACTAGACCAGGACAAGACCAGGACTAGACCAGGACTAGACTAGGACTAGATCAGGACTAGAACAGGACTAGACCAAGACTAGACCAGGACTAGAACAGGACTAGACCAAGACTAGACCAGGACTCGCCCAGGTCTAGACCAGGACCAGACCAGGACTAGACCAGGACTAGACCAGGACTAAACCAGGACTAGACCAGGACTAAACCAGGACTAGACCAGGACTAAACCAGGACTAAACCAGGACTAAACCAGGACTAAACCAGGTCTAAACCAGATCTAAACCAGGACTAAACCAGGACTAAACCAGGTCTAAACCAGGACTAAACCAGGTCTAAACCAGGACTAAACCAGGACTAAACCAGGTCTAAACCAGGACTAAACCAGGACTAAACCAGGACTGAACCAGGACTAAACCAGGACTAAACCAGGACTAAACCAGATCTAAACCAGGTCTAAACCTGGACTAACCGGGTCTTGTTGCAGGTCTCAGATGTTGGGAGGTGGACCTGGACTTGGACTCTGAGCTGAGGTTGTTCCAGACTCGACACTCGGCCCAGTTCTCCTCAGAGGTCAAAGGTCAGTGCCCCTCAGAGGTCAAAGGTCAGTGATTAATCTGTGTGTGTGTTTCCTGGATCCTGATTGGTTGCTGGGGGTCACATGATGCCGAGCGTTGCCGCGGTAACGCAGTTGTACACAGCTCATTGGCTCCAGAGACGTTTCTGCTCAGAGCCACGAAACTAAACAACTTTCATCGGATTTCAACAAAACTTTCTTTTTGGGGTCTGACTACTTCCTGTTGGCCTTATTTGCTGGTTTTCGGTTATCGCCATGGCAACACCGTAACCCTGAGAGGGCGTGGGTCCAATAGACTTTTTTCTTCCTCGTGTTGTGCTGAATGTCTGCGCCAGATCTCTTAAATTTCTGGTGAACTTTATTTTTTGTTGGTCAAATGTCTCGTGTAAATTTTGGGGTCGTTGCCATGGAAACACTTTTCCTGTTTCCTCCTGTTTTTGCTGCAGTTTTTGAGAAAGTGCAGATGTATGAGATTGACTGTAAATAATTTATATTTAAAATTCATAGGAAATCAGTGGATAAAGATCTAAAAGTCTTGTGTTTGTTTTAGAGTTTAAATGGTTTGATTAAGCTGACGTTTATTAAAGATAGATGATACGAATAGGAGGAAAAATAGACTCATATTCAATTATTAAAATTTATGTATGGATCGAATCTACACCAAAATGATCAGCCACATAGTTCAATTTCTTTTGAATTTTTAATATTTTGGAACTGATTGGTGGAATGTCATGTTACCTCTGAAATACAAGTGGAATACTGATAAAGATGATGTTGCTGAAAGCTGCAGTAATTTTATAATAATGTTTGATAAAGAGTGTTTGTTGGTGAATATTAAATGTCTGCCTGAAGCGGTCTGTGTCGTGGCTGGAGGCTGGAGGTGTTCAGATGTGTGTCAGAGCAGGGCCTGAGCTGAATTTTAACCAGAGCTCAGTGTTTACTGCAGCGTCACCAACATGGCCGCCGCTCGCTGCCTTAAAGAGACAGAGCTCAGTAAAGATCCTGGAGCGTCTGGAGCTGAGAGGAAACAGCATCAGATCCATCATCTGTGTGTTTCTGTGTGTTTTTAAGGAGGATCTGGTCACAAACCAAAAGGGAACTAATGTTAGCAGCAAATCTGTAGGAGCTAATTGTCTATTTCTGTTATTGTAGTTTATTAAGATTTAGATTTACTTACATTAGTTGTAATAAGTATTTTGCTTATTTTGTGTTTATTTATTTATGGTTTATTTGATGGAGACAGATTAAAGCCAGGGCTAATTCACACCTGTTTATGGAATTATCTGGAGTTATTTAAAATATATTTGCAAACCTTTCATAGTGATTAGTTTAAGTATCTTATTTATTTTAGATTTGAAGTATTTCTTTTTGTCATTTGTTTAAACTATGGGCACTTAGGTGTAAGTATGGAGCATGTCCACAGGACCAGAATGCACCTGGGTCAGTGCACAGCCACCAACACGAGATACGTTTGTTTGTTTGCAAAAGAATTGAAATAAACTCACAAAACGCCTTCTTTGACATGAACAACTTTTTATTTAAGTCATGTTGGAGTTAATGACGTGTTCTGCTTTAACATCAGACGAGGCGTTCAAGGGTTCTGTAAAAACGAGACTGTGACCTCGATGTGACGTCAACAAACAGAGAGTTTTAAAAACGGATCAGTGCAAATATGATTCAAGATTAAAGAACCATAAACAGATCAGTGGAGTTTGTTCCCGAGAAGTCAGTGAACGCACCGTGAGAGGTCCTTCAATCTCTGTTTAGCCTCGATCCAAAAAGAACTGAGAGACCCTCGCCTCAAAGTGAGCCCAGAGACCTGGGTTTGGACTTAGTGTAGTCCTGGTTTAGTCCTGGTTTAGTCCTGGTTTAGTCCTGGTTTAGACCTGGTTTAGTCCTGGTTTAGACCTGGTTTAGACCTGGTTTAGACCTGGTTTAGACCTGGTTTAGACCTGGTTTAGTCCTGGTTTAGACCTGGTTTAGACCTGGTTTAGTCCTGGTTTAGTCCTGGTTTAGTCCTGGTTTAGTCCTGGTTTAGTCCTGGTTTAGTCCTGGTTTAGTCCTGGTTTAGACCTGGTTTAGACCTGGTTTAGTCCTGGTTTAGTCCTGGTTTAGTCCTGGTTTAGTCCTGGTTTAGTCCTGGTTTAGACCTGGTTTAGACCTGGTTTAGTCCTGGTTTAGTCCTGGTTTAGTTCTCTGGTTTAGTCCTGGTTTAGGCCTGGTTCTAGACCTGGTTTAGTCCTGGTTTAGTCCTGGTTTAGTCCTGGTTTAGACCTGGTTTAGTTCTGGTTTAGTCCTGGTTTTACAGTTCTGGTTTAGTCCTGGTTTAGACCTGGTTTAGTCCTGGTTTGAGGTCCTGGTTTAGACCTGGTTTTGACCTGGTTTAGTCCTGGTTTAGACCTGGTTTAGTCCTGGTTTAGTTCTGGTTTAGACCTGGTTTAGTCCTGGTTTAGTCCTGGTTTAGATCTGGTTTAGTCCTGGTTTAGACCTGGTTTAGACCTGGTTTAGTCCTGGTTTAGACCTGGTTTAGACCTGGTTTAGTCCTGGTTTAGACCTGGTTTAGTCCTGGTTTATAA
>CM072150.1:275154-354982 GCA_036850595.1 Rhyacichthys aspro | reverse complement strand
CCAGAGCAGGTCCAGACCTGGTCCAGACCTGGTCCAGAGCAGGTCCAGACCTGGTCCAGAGCAGGTCCAGAGCTGTTTGAGGTTCACCTTCAGGTCTCAGAGTGAACTGAAATATTTTTCCAGTTTATTACAGTCACTAAACATTATCTTTATTTTCATCCTTTTCCTTCAGTTTTTTTTCAGATAAAAGCTCATTAACTCGTTACATAAGCGTCTTATTCATATTTTTAGCCTCAGAAACAGACTCTGATAAAGTCAGTAACATCTGCACAGATCCACTCAAATTATACAACACATAATCCTCCTCAGAGACTAGACCGGTTACACAACAAGACCAGGTCTGGACCGGGTCTGGACCGGGTCTGGACCGGGTCTGGACCGGATCTGGACCGGATCGAAAAATGGGTCTGGAGCCGGTCTGGATCAGGTCTGGATCAGGTCTGAGTCAGGTCTGGATCAGGTCTGGATCAGGTCTGGATCAGGTCTGGATCAGGTCTGGATCAGGTCTGGATCAGGTCTGGATCTGGTCTGGATCAGGTCTGGATCAGGTCTGGATCAGGTTTGGGACTGGGCAGACTCAGATTGATTTTCAGCTCATGACAATCTGACGGACCAAGACCAAGACCAAGACCAGACCAAGACCAGACCAAGACCAAGACCAAGACCAAGACCAAGACCAGACTTAGACCAGGTCCAGACTCATGGAGGCTAGTGTTGTCTGTCTCTGTCTCTGTCTCTGACTCTGACTCTGTCTCTGTCTCTGTCTCTGTCTCTGTCTCTGACTCTGACTCTGTCTCTGACTCTGTCTCTGACTCTGTCTCTGTCTCTGTCTCTGACTCTGTCTCTGACTCTGACTCTGTCTCTGTCTCTGACTCTGTCTCTGTCTCTGTCTCTGACTCTGACTCTGACTCTGTCTCTGACTCTGACTCTGTCTCTGTCTCTGACTCTGACTCTGACTCTGTCTCTGTCTCTGTCTCTGACTCTGTCTCTGTCTCTGACTCTGTCTCTGACTCTGTCTCTGACTCTGACTCTGACTCTGTCTCTGACTCTGACTCTGTCTCTGTCTCTGTCTCTGACTCTGACTCTGACTCTGACTCTGTCTCTGTCTCTGTCTCTGTCTCTGACTCTGTCTCTGTCTCTGACTCTGACTCTGTCTCTGTCTCTGTCTCTGACTCTGTCTCTGACTCTGTCTCTGTCTCTGACTCTGACTCTGTCTCTGTCTCTGACTCTGTCTCTGACTCTGTCTCTGTCTCTGACTCTGTCTCTGTCTCTGTCTCTGACTCTGACTCTGACTCTGACTCTGTCTCTGTCTCTGTCTCTGACTCTGACTCTGACTCTGACTCTGACTCTGTCTCTGTCTCTGTCTCTGTCTCTGTCTCTGACTCTGACTCTGTCTCTGTCTCTGTCTCTGACTCTGTCTCTGACTCTGTCTCTGTCTCTGACTCTGTCTCTGACTCTGACTCTGACTCTGACTCTGTCTCTGACTCTGACTCTGTCTCTGACTCTGACTCTGACTCTGACTCTGTCTCTGTCTCTGTCTCTGACTCTGTCTCTGTCTCTGACTCTGTCTCTGTCTCTGTCTCTGACTCTGTCTCTGACTCTGTCTCTGTCTCTGACTCTGACTCTGTCTCTGTCTCTGACTCTGTCTCTGACTCTGTCTCTGTCTCTGACTCTGACTCTGTCTCTGTCTCTGTCTCTGACTCTGTCTCTGACTCTGTCTCTGTCTCTGACTCTGACTCTGTCTCTGACTCTGTCTCTGACTCTGTCTCTGTCTCTGACTCTGACTCTGTCTCTGTCTCTGTCTCTGACTCTGTCTCTGACTCTGTCTCTGACTCTGACTCTGTCTCTGACTCTGTCTCTGACTCTGTCTCTGTCTCTGTCTCTGTCTCTGTCTCTGACTCTGTCTCTGTCTCTGTCTCTGACTCTGACTCTGACTCTGACTCTGTCTCTGTCTCTGTCTCTGACTCTGTCTCTGACTCTGTCTCTGTCTCTGTCTCTGACTCTGACTCTGACTCTGACTCTGACTCTGTCTCTGTCTCTGTCTCTGACTCTGTCTCTGACTCTGTCTCTGACTCTGTCTCTGACTCTGACTCTGACTCTGACTCTGTCTCTGACTCTGACTCTGTCTCTGTCTCTGACTCTGACTCTGACTCTGACTCTGACTCTGTCTCTGTCTCTGACTCTGTCTCTGTCTCTGTCTCTGTCTCTGACTCTGTCTCTGACTCTGTCTCTGTCTCTGACTCTGACTCTGTCTCTGTCTCTGACTCTGTCTCTGACTCTGTCTCTGTCTCTGACTCTGACTCTGTCTCTGTCTCTGTCTCTGACTCTGTCTCTGTCTCTGACTCTGTCTCTGTCTCTGTCTCTGACTCTGACTCTGTCTCTGACTCTGTCTCTGACTCTGTCTCTGTCTCTGACTCTGACTCTGTCTCTGTCTCTGTCTCTGACTCTGTCTCTGACTCTGTCTCTGACTCTGACTCTGTCTCTGACTCTGTCTCTGACTCTGTCTCTGTCTCTGTCTCTGTCTCTGTCTCTGAGGCTGAGAGCCGAGCGTGTCATGTTTCTGCTGCAGACCTGTTTATGGACGTTTCCCAGAATGCACCTGGGCGCTGACTCTGCGTTCCTGCAGGGCGTGGACTCCTCGGTCTCAGAGAAAAGACGAGACCGGAGCTGCTCTTTATTCCTCACTGTTCGGGATTATTTCTGCTCAAAGAGAAGTTTAAACCTTAAAGTGAGGATTTATTCAGACATTGACATCAGTCTGGACTCAGTTACCCACAATGCATCTGTGAAAGAAGTAAACAGTTTGAGTTTGGCTCCAGCTTTAGACGAAAGCCCAGAGTCTGGACTTTTGTCTCAGTTTGACTCTGTTCTTTGCTCCACTTCCTCTCGTCTCTCGGTGACCCCTGACCTTTAACTCAAACTGCTGCAGAGTCTGAGGAGAAAATGGAAATGATTTAAACAAAGAAAAAAAATATGTTTAAGAAAAGTCTGGGTCTGAATCTTTTCTAACATAACTGTCTCTATGTGTGAACCAGAAGTGACCATATTTGGACAAAAGGGCGGAGCTTGTCCTTGTTTATTCTTCTGTTTCAAATGACGTTTTCAGCAAATATTTGTTCATTCAGTTCAACAAATCTGACCAAACCCAGGTCTAAACCAGGTCTAAACCAGGTCTAAACCAGGACTAAACAAAGACTAAACCAGGTCTAAACCAGATCTAAACTAGGACTAAACCAGGACTAAACCGGGTCTAAACCAGAACTAAACCAGGACTAAACCAGGTCTAAACCGGGTTTGTTTTTGTGAATGGACTGTAATGATGATGATGTCACAGCGATGACTAATGCAGGAGTCACATGACCTCCTCAGTCTGTCTCCATGGAAACCGACTGTGACCAAACATTTCCACATTTACCTCCGAGTCTAGACCTGGTCTAGACCTGGTTTAGTCCTGGTCTAGGCCTGGTTTAGTCCTGGTCTAGTCCTGGTTTAGTCCTGGTCTAGTCCTGGTTTAGTCCTGGTCTAGACCTGGTTTAGTCCTGGTCTAGATCTGGTTTAGTCCTGGTCTAGACCTGGTTTAGACCCGGTTTAGACCAGGTTTAGACCCGGTTTAGACCAGGCTTAGACCCGGTTTAGACCAGGCTTAGACCCGGTTTAGACCAGGCTTAGACCCGGTTTAGACCATGATGTGGATCAGAGAGGATCAACAGAACTGGGTCAAACTGAGTTGAAAAAGGTTTAAATAAACGTTAAAAGAAAATGAAGAACTGGAGCTGGTTTAGTTCAAGTCTCTGCAGCGACACATTTCTCTGAAAAGTCTGGACTAAAAACTCTGAGGGTTTTTAAGAAGAATCAGAGCTAAACCAAAAGGATTAAGGACAGAAGGCGGAGACGTGTTTTTGTGCCATTTAGGTTTTTTTTTTTGTTCATTTTTAATTTACTTTGTGACATTTCTGCAAACATTTCATTTAAAAACAGTAAAGCTTTACTTGAATCTTAGCTAACATTTACTGATTGTTTGGACAAATGTTTTTTAGTTTTTAAGGGTTTAGTTTAAAGGAAACTGTGTTGTGTTCAGTTTCAGAGAGTTTCAGAAGAACTTTTTTCATTGTATTTTTGTGCTTTCAAATCAGAAAGTCTATTTCAGATTTAATGTTTATTTTCTCATTAATTTATCGCTACATCCGAGTCGGGTTTAGCTTCTTTTCTCTTCTTCTCATTGGTCTGAGTGGTGTTAAATCCCAGGCCACATGAACGCAGCGTCCATGTGAGCAGAGGCTGAGAGTAAACTGAAGAAATAAAGTGTTTTTGTCTCTGATCTTTTTATCGAAGCTGAAACAGAAACAGAGGCTTTAGTCCTGGTTTAGACCTGGTTTTAGTCCTGGTTTAGACCTAGTTTTAGTCCTGGTTTAGACCTAGTTTAGACCTGGTTTTAGTCCTGGTTTAGACCTAGTTTCAGTCCTAGTTTAGACCTGGTTTCAGTCCTGGTTTAGTCCTGGTTTAGACCTGGTTTTAGTCCTGGTTTAGACCTAGTTTTAGTCCTGGTTTAGACCTGGTTTTAATCCTGGTTTAGACCTAGTTTCAGTCCTGGTTTAGACCTGATTTTAGTCCTGGTTTAGACCTAGTTTCAGTCCTAGTTTAGACCTGGTTTCAGTCCTGGTTTAGTCCTGGTTTAGACCTGGTTTTAGTCCTGGTTTAGACCTGGTTTAGTCCTGGTTTAGTCCTGGTTTAGACCTAGTTTTAGTCCTGGTTTAGACCTAGTTTAGACCTGGTTTTAGTCCTGGTTTAGACCTAGTTTCAGTCCTAGTTTAGACCTGGTTTCAGTCCTGGTTTAGTCCTGGTTTAGACCTGGTTTTAGTCCTAGTTTAGACCTGGTTTAGACCTGGTTTTAGTCCTGGTTTAGACCTAGTTTTAGTCCTGGTTTAGACCTAGTTTAGACCTGGTTTTAGTCCTGGTTTAGACCTGGTTTAGTCCTGGTTTAGTCCTGGTTTAGACCTAGTTTTAGTCCTGGTTTAGACCTAGTTTCAGTCCTAGTTTAGACCTGGTTTCAGTCCTGGTTTAGTCCTGGTTTAGACCTGGTTTTAGTCCTGGTTTAGACCTGGTTTAGTCCTGGTTTAGTCCTGGTTTAGACCTAGTTTTAGTCCTGGTTTAGACCTAGTTTTAGTCCTAGTTTAGACCTGGTTTTAGTCCTGGTTTAGACCTAGTTTCAGTCCTGGTTTAGACCTGGTTTTAGTCCTGGTTTAGACCTGGTTTTAGTCCTAGTTTAGACCTGGTTTTAGTCCTGGTTTAGTTGTGGTTCTGTCCTGGTTCTGACCCGGTCCAGACCTGGTTTTGTCAGGACTATAAGAGGAGGGGGTGTGGTGCAGTGAAATGGTGCATTGCGTCTGACTCAGAGCTGGGTCAGTGGAACAGCTGAGCGTCTCCACGGCAACGGCCAATCACAGCACAGCTCTGACTAGGACAGAAGGAAGGAGACAAGGGAAGGAAGGACAGAGGAAGGAAACCAGTCTGATGTCTTTCAAAATAAAACTGGATTAGCTTCTGATGCTAATGCTCTTCTGCAACAAACGTCCTGCATTTTGTTCTTCTATTAACTTAACTGTTCACCATAAATTCAAAAAAATTATGAATTTTTAACTCTGTAAATGCCAGTTTTAGCGATTAGTCTCTTTGTGTTTTTGTTTTTGTTTTGTTTTTGTTTTTTTTCCATCCCATATGAATGAATGAATAGTCATATTGGAATTTTTGGGGGAGTTATTATCTCTGTCTGGAAGTGTCAAAATTTATTTAGATTGGTTTATTTGAAAGTTAAAAACAGAAATGACAGTGTAATGGCAGAGTATTGAACAAATGAGTCATTTAGGTTTGTTCTGATGTGACTCTGTGTCTGTCTCAGGTCAAAGGACGCTTCAGTTCAGCAGCAATGTCCTGGAGACTGTGGTCTTAGTGAATCCTTCTGAGGACACCGCTGTCAAAGAGGTCAGTCTCAACAAGTCCGGTTCTAGTCAGTTCTAGTCCGGTTCTAGTCCGGCTCTAGTCCGGTTCTAGTCAGTTCTAGTCAGTTCTCGTCAGTTCTAGTCCGGTTCTAGTCAGTTCTAGTCTGGTTCTAGTCCGGTTCTAGTCAGTTCTAGTCAGTTCTCGTCAGTTCTAGTCCGGTTCTAGTCAGTTCTAGTCTGGTTCTAGTCCGGTTCTAGTCAGTTCTAGTCCGGCTCTAGTCCGGCTCTAGTCCGGTTCTAGTCAGTTCTCGTCAGTTCTAGTCCGGTTCTAGTCAGTTCTAGTCTGGTTCTAGTCCGGTTCTAGTCAGTTCTAGTCAGTTCTCGTCAGTTCTAGTCCGGTTCTAGTCCGGTTCTAGTCAGTTCTAGTCCGGTTCTAGTCAGTTCTAGTCCGGTTCTAGTCAGTTCTAGTCAGTTCTAGTCCGGTTCTAGTCAGCTCTCGTCAGTTCTAGTCAGTTCTCGTCAGTTCTAGTCCGGTTCTAGTCAGTTCTAGTCCAGAGTCTAGTCAGTTCTAGTCCGGTTCTAGTCCGGTTCTAGTCAGTTCTAGTCAGTTCTAGTCCGGTTCTAGTCAGCTCTCGTCAGTTCTCGTCAGTTCTAGTCCGGTTCTAGTCAGTTCTAGTCTGGTTCTAGTCCGGTTCTAGTCAGTTCTAGTCAGTTCTCGTCAGTTCTAGTCCGGTTCTAGTCAGTTCTAGTCAGTTCTCGTCAGTTCTAGTCTGGTTCTAGTCCGGTTCTAGTCAGTTCTAGTCAGTTCTAGTCCGGTTCTAGTCCGGTTCTAGTCAGTTCTAGTCCGGTTCTAGTCAGTTCTAGTCCGGTTCTAGTCAGTTCTAGTCAGTTCTAGTCCGGTTCTAGTCAGCTCTCGTCAGTTCTAGTCAGTTCTCGTCAGTTCTAGTCCGGTTCTAGTCAGTTCTAGTCCAGAGTCTAGTCAGTTCTAGTCCGGTTCTAGTCCGGTTCTAGTCAGTTCTAGTCAGTTCTAGTCCGGTTCTAGTCAGCTCTCGTCAGTTCTAGTCAGTTCTCGTCAGTTCTAGTCCGGTTCTAGTCAGTTCTAGTCCAGAGTCTAGTCAGTTCTAGTCCGGTTCTAGTCCGGTTCTAGTCAGTTCTAGTCAGTTCTAGTCCGGTTCTAGTCAGTTCTAGTCCGGTTCTAGTCAGTTCTAGTCAGTTCTAGTCCGGTTCTAGTCAGTTCTAGTCAGTTCTAGTCAGTTCTAGTCAGTTCTAGTCAGTTCTAGTCAGTTCTAGTCAGTTCTAGTCAGTTCTAGTCAGTTCTAGTCCGGTTTTATGTGATCATCCCCAGTCTGAAGTGATACTGTCTTTAATCGTGTCATATTTTCTCATTTACCTGGTTTTGTTTGATTGTCGTTTATTTCAGGTGCGTTCTCTGTTGACGGACGGCTCCAGGAACAAGCTGCTGGTTCTGAGTGGACAGAGCTCAGAACGAGGAGACATTCAGCTGCAGAACGGATCCTTCACCGGGAAACACTTCAGTCAGATCCTGCACAGCCCCCAGGTAACAGCCCCCAGGTAACATCCCTCAGGTAACATCCCCCAGGTAACAGCCCCCAGGTAACATCCCCCAGTACACCTCTCCTCAGGTAACATCCCCCAGGTAAACTCCCCAGTACAGCCCCAGGTAACATCCCCAGGTAACATCCCCAGGTAAATCCCTCAGGTAACAGCCCCAGGTAACATCCCCAGTAACAGCCCCAGGTAACATCCCTCAGGTAACCTCCCCAGGTAACATCCCTCAGGTAACACTCCCCAAGTAGCCTCCTCAGGTAACATCCCCCAGGTAACATCCCTCAGGTAACATCCCTCAGGTAACATCCCCCAGGTAACATCCCTCAGGTAACATCCCTCAGGTAACATCCCTCAGGTAACATCCCCCAGGTAACATCCCTCAGGTAACATCCCTCAGGTAACACTTCCCCAGGTCACAGCCCTCAGGTAACAGCCCTCAGGTAACATCCCTCAGGTAACATCCCCAAGGTAACATCCCTCAGGTAACACTCCCTCAGGTAACACTCCCCCAGGTAACAGCCCCCAGGTAGCAGCCCTCAGGTAACATCCCTCAGGTAACATCCCCCAGGTAACATCCCCCAGGTAACATCCCTCAGGTAACATCCCTCAGGTAACATCCCTCAGGTAACATCCCCCAGGTAACATCCCCCAGGTAACATCCCCCAGGTAACATCCCTCAGGTAACATCCCCCAGGTAACATCCCTCAGGTAACACTCCCCCAGGTAACATCCCTCAGGTAACACTCCCTCAGGTAACACTCCCCCAGGTAACATCCCCCAGGTAACATCCCTCAGGTAACACTCCCCCAGGTAACATCCCTCAGGTAACACTCCCCCAGGTAACATCCCCCAGGTAACACCTAACACCCCCAGGTAACATCCCCCAGGTAACATCCCCCAGGTAACACTCCCCCAGGTAACATCCCCCAGGTAACAGCCCCCAGGTAACATCCCCCAGGTAACAGCCCCCAGGTAACATCCCTCAGGTAACATCCCCCAGGTAACAGCCCCCAGGTAACAGCACTCAGGTAACAGCCCCCAGGTAACACTCCCTCAGGTAACAGCCCCCAGGTAACAGCCCCCAGGTAACACTCCCCCAGGTAACAGCCCCCAGGTAACAGCCCCCAGGTAACATCCCTCAGGTAACAGCCCCCAGGTAACACTCCCCCAGGTAACAGCCCCCAGGTAACATCCCTAGTTTTCACTGGTTTTCTCTGTTTTTTCACTAGTTTTCACTGGTTTTTCACTGGTTTTCTCTGGTTTTTCACTGGTTTTCTCTGGTTTTCTCTGGTTTTTCACTGGTTTTCTCTGGTTTTTCACTGGTTTTCTCTGGTTTTCTCTGGTTTTTCACTGGTTTTCTCTGGTTTTTCACTGGTTTTCTCTGGTTTTTCTCTAGTTTTCTCTGGTTTTTCACTGTTTTTCTTTGGTTTTTCACTGGTTTTCTCTGGTTTTTCACTAGTTTTCTCTGGTTTTTCACTAGTTTTCTCTGGTTTTTCTCCGGTTTTCTCTGGTTTTCTCTGGTTTTTCTCTGGTTTTTCACTGGTTTTCTCTGGTTTTTCACTAGTTTTCTCTGGTTTTTCTCCGGTTTTCTCTGGTTTTCTCTGGTTTTCTCTGGTTTTTCTCTAGTTTTCTCTGGTTTTTCACTAGTTTTCTCTGGTTTTTCTTTCTCTGCAGGCGACTGAGGTCCTGTCTGAAGCTCCTCCCTCGAACCCCATTAAACTCACTGTTTCTGTTCCCGGAGACGGCGACTGGAGCTCACTTCTCCAAAACACCGACCCTTTAAAACCTCACCTGGATTACCGCCTGAACCCCGAGCCCGTGTTTCCTCCTGAAAACGGCGAAATGGACGGCGTCGCAGAGTTCACCGAATACGTCTCTGAAACGGTGGACGTGCCTTCGCCGTTCGACCTGCTGGAGCCTCCGAACTCCGGCGGATTCCTGAAGCTGTCCAAACCCTGCTGCTACATTTTCCCCGGAGGACGAGGAGACTCCGCTCTGTTCGCCGTCAACGGATTCAACGTTTTAGTCGACGGCGGCTCCGAGAGAAAGTCCTGCTTCTGGAAACTGGTGCGACACTTGGATCGGATCGACTCTGTGCTGCTGACCCACATCGGAGCAGACAATTTACCGGGAATAAATGGGCTTTTCCAAAGAAAAATCGCAGAAAAGGAAGAAGAGGAGAAGAACCAAGGCAATAACGGAGAATGGACCAAAAACCTGATTTCTCCGGAGCTGGGAATCGTGTTTTTTAACGTTCCGGAAAAACTACGGATGCCGGAGTCGACGTTAAAAGTGAAACGCAGCATCGAGGAAGCGTCACTCACTTTGCAGTATCTGAACAAGTTAGGAATCACTCCGGAGCCGCTTCATCGTGTCGTTAGCAACACCATCGAGCCGATAACGCTGTTCCACAAACTCGGAGTGGGAAAACTCGACATGTACGTCCTTAATCCGGTCAAAGAAAGCAAAGAGATGCAGTTCCTAATGCAGAAATGGGCGGGAAATAGCAAAGCAAAAACTGGAATTACTCTAGCGAACGGCAAAGAAGCTGAAATATCCGTTCCTTATTTGACTTCAGTGACGGCGTTGATCGTTTGGATTCCTCACAAAGCGACAGAAAAGATCGTCCGAGTGCTGTTCCCGGGAAACGCTCCGCAAAACAAGATTTTCGAAGGTTTGGAGAAGCTCAAACACTTGGATTTTCTGAGGTTCCCAGTCGCGACACAAAAGGACATCGCGACAGGAGCACCGCCTCCGATTCTCAAACAAACCAAGATGAGATCGAGAACCGACAGCAAAGAAAGTCTGAAGTCGTCCCCAAAACCGAAAGCACCGAAAAAGGAATCGACGGGCCACGAGGAGGAGGTGAAACCAGAGCTGGCGAAGGAGAATAAAGCTGAAAAGAAGGAGGATAAAAAGCCTAGTCTTAAAGCGAGCAAACAGAAGAAGAACACTGAAGTGGAGAAGAGTAAACTTGCAAAAGAAAATGCCGCAAAAACAGTGGAGAAGAAGAAAGACGAGGAGAAAAACAAAAAGAAAGAAGAGGAAAAGAACAAAAAGAAAGACGAAGAGAAAAAAGATAAAGTAAAGAAAGATGAGAACGTAAAGAAAGAGACAAAGAAGAAGGTCAAAGAGGAGAAGAAACCGGAGCTACGTAAAATCACCAAACCAGATCTGAAACCGCTGACTCCAGAAGTTCGCAAAACTCTGCACAAAGCCAAGACTCAAGTCAAACCCAAAACAGACAAAAATAAAGCAGCAAAGGATGAAGGGCAGGAGAAGAAAGTCATAAAGAAGAAGAAAAAGGTTGTAGAAGAAGGAAAAGTAGAAGTTGTTGCAGCGTTGGTTGATAGATCTGTGGTGTCGTCGCCTGAAGATTTAACGCAGGACTTTGAGGCTTTGAAACGAGAGGAAGCTAAAATGGCTGCCGAGGTTCGTCCGGAAGAGACTCCAAAAGCTGTCTCTGCTGAAACTATGAAAATTCAAATCAAAGACGAGGAACAAAGAGAGGAAGAGAAGAAATTTGGGGCGGAGAAAATAGATAAACTCGGAAAGAAAAGCGAGAGTTCGGAAGATGAAGATGTGATTGAAAAAGCAGAAGTGGAAGGAACGGAGGAAGCTGAAGTGGTTAAAGGTAAAACCGAAGAAGGCGTGAAAGAGAAGGAGGTTAAATCCGAGCAGTTTTCATACATTCAGGATGAGACTATCCCTGGTTATTCCGAAACAGAGCAGACCATTTCAGATGAGGAAGAAATCCACGAGGAAACCGAAGATAGAATTCTGAGCTACGACGTCGGAGCGTACGATGTTTCCGTTCCTGATGTTCCTGGGAGTTTTGATTCAATCCACGGAGTCAAAGAATTAAAAACTGGAGCTTCTTTTGCCGGCTATGAAGACGTCAAACCGAAATCTTTCCCATTTTTACCTCAAGAACCAGAGCTAGCCCCGTATCCGGTCGTGATCTCTGCTCCTTTGGCGGAAGAAGAGCACGTTTCATCAGCAACGTCCATCACAGAATACGATAAACTGTCTTCTTTCGCAACCGAAGATCAGTCTTACATCACGACGACGCAGCAAACGGAAGCCAACAACCAACTCACGAAATCCGCCCTCGCTAAAGACTACCTGCACTCGGCCGGAACCATCTCGCCCACGTCATCTCTTGAAGACGATAAATGCTTCAAGTCGCCTTCCTCAGACGAGCCCATCGTCCCCGAAATGGACTCCAAAACCAGAGAGGAAGAAGAGGACGAGGAAGACGAGGACGAGACGCCGAACGTGGATATTCCTCTGGGGAAACTCCAAGAGGGATACGAACAGGCTCTGAAGTCGAAACAAGAGCAAGACCAAGGGTTTAAACCAGCTCTAACTCCGAAATCTGTGGAAGAAGAGGGATTCCTGCCAAAATTGCAAAAAGACAATGGATTTAAGGCTCAAAAGCAAGACGAATTCACTTTTAAACCACAAAAAGAGGAGAGTTTGCTGCCAAAACCAGATGAATTCTCATTTAAACAAGACAAAGACAATGGAGTAAAGACCAGCCCTACTTCAAAACCGACAGAAGCTGACATTTTCCCGCCAAAACAAGCAGAAAAAGCTGATAGTTTCCCTCCAAAACCAAAGGATGAAAGTTTCCCTCCAAAAGATGTTGATTTCACTCCAAAACTAGACAATGGTGCCAAGATTGTCATCCCGCCAAAATCGGCAGATACTTTTGCTACAAAACAAGAAAAGGAAGATGTTTTTAAATCGTTTTCACCACCAAAACAGAAGGATGATGCTTTTCCTCCAAAAGTAGATGACTTCCCTCTAAAATATGAAAAAGCAGACATTTTAAAACCATCCTCTCCTCTGAAACATGAAGCAGAGAAAACCTCTCCTCCAAAAGTAGATGATTTCCCACCAAAACCTCAACAAGAAGTGGGATTTAAACCTGAATCCCCTCCGAAACCAGAGTCCAAACCAGGGTTTGAGCCTGAAGTCCAGTCCAAATCCCCCGTGTCTTCTTCTGTTCCCGGTTTCGACTTCCATCAGGAAAGTGACGAGCGCTGCGTGAGCCCCGACGACAGCACCGTAAAACTCACCTCTCCCACTGAAGACAAGCCCATCTGTAAAGCTGAAGAAAAGGCAGAGAGATCCGTCACAATTTCAGATAACACCTCCATTATTGGCACGTTCGAAGCCTCAGAGGAATCAGAATCGGAAGAAGACGAATTTTACGGTAAGAAGGATCTACAGCCGACCGTTAAAGCCAAATTAATGGAGGCAAAAGAGGGACGCTTCCTTGATGACGATTTCAACTTTGAGGCGAAAACAACCAAGAAAGATGTGGAAGAGAAGCCTAAATCGCAAATGTATTCAGATGAGGAGGAGAAGAAAGACAATTTTGAGGAGAAAGAGAATAAGAAAGACGATGAAAAGAGCGTCCATTTTGGTTCGCACAGTTATCCCGAAAAAGAGAAAACAACTGAGAAATACATGCGACAAGACACGCCGTACGTTCACGGAAAAACATTTACGTACAGCTCAGAGGAATCTGACTCGTATCGCCAAGAATCGGTGGAAAAATCAGACATTAAGAAAGACAACAAAGAAGAAATGGAGGAGTTTGAGCAAGAAGTAAAAGTGAGAAGTTTCCCATCAGTCGCGGATCGTCCCGAACTGTCCTCGACTTCACTCGGCACCGAAAAAGAGCCACCGTGTTCGAAAAGCGACTCTGCAAAATTTCAGCCGAGTTTGGAAGTGGATCTACGCAAACTGACAGCAAAAGATGAGGAGGATTACGATGATGTTGAAACTGAATCCGATGAAGAAGAAGACGAGGAGGAGGAAGAAGAAGAAGAGGAAGAAGATATAGAAAAAGGAGCAAAGGAAACATCGGAAAAAGAATCAAAAAGTCCAACTTGTGGGATTTTTGATTCAAACCGACCTGAGTTTATGGTTTCAATGGCGGGATATGGATATTACAGTCAGGGACGAGTGACCGAGAGCGACACAACCGAACACAAAATGGACACCAACAAGGAAAAAGAAGAGAAACATTTAAGTCCTAAAGCGACAGAGAAAACGTTACCCACAAAAGAGCAAACTGGGATGTCCTCAGTGTTCGAGTACAAGCAAGAAACACATTTTAAAGAACAAGATAAATCTGTGACAGACATCACAAGCAAAACAGCCTTCTCTTCATCATTTGAAAAGCAAGAAATGCAACCAAAAGGCACTTCCCAAGACAAAACCGATACAGACATTTCAAGCAAACCTGGATTTACCACATCACCTGAAAAAGACAAGCCAGAAATGGGGCTTAAAGAGAGTTCCCAAGACAAAGCCACCAAAGAATCCTCAGAAAAAGAGGGAAAAGATTTTGGTTTTGGAGCGACAGCAAGTACAGACAAAACAGATGCAGCCAAAATTACATCTGGATTTGGAATTTCTGATAAATCTGACGAAAAGAAAGATGATTCCACCAAACAACAAGACACAAAGACAAAAACTGGAAAGGAATCGCCAGGTTTTGGCGGGTTTTCCTCTGGATTTGAATATTCATACACAGAGAAAAGTCAAGAAAAAGATCTCACTAAAATAGCTGAATTGAGCAAACAGTTAGAATCTGACAAAGACGTGAAAGAAAAAACAGATCTTGGTCTCAAAGAAGCAGAGAAAACTGCAGAATTTGGAAAATATTCAAGTGAAAAAGCTGCAGAATCTGCAACATTCAGTGAAGTTAAAGGGTTTTCATCAGAGTTTGAATTCTCAAAAGACAAAGACAAGAAAGACCTAGAAGCTAAGGCAGATTTTACTGTGAAGTCTTCCATTTCCATTGTAGAAACTTCTGGACACAGCGGATCTTCTTTGCCATTCGAATTCGACAAGAAAGCTCAAGAAAAACAGGATTTTGACAATGAATATGAGAAGCAAAAGACACCTGAAGTTCTGAGTAAAACCACACTAGAGTCAAGTTTTCAATATACGACGACGGCGGCGTATTCCTCGTCTTCTGCGTACAGTTATTCCTCATCCACGTCCGGCTCTTTATCGATGACAACGAGCCGACAGTTCGCAGAGGAGCTGGAGACGCCTGCTTCGGATTCGCCGACTTCAGAAAGAGTCAAAGATGATTATTTAGAGGTTTTAGAAGAAACCAAACCATCCACACAAATTACAGCGTCTGGATTTTCAAAGGAACTCACAACCAAATCTGAATGCTTTTACAAACCGGAAAAGACAGAGGAGTTTGGGCTCTACACCTCAGAATCTTCCAAAGAGAAATTTGGACTTCCTTCAACTGAAACTAGCCGTGGATTTGGAGCTACTTTGTCTGGAATAGCCAAGGATAAAGATGAAGATTACAGACTCTACACTGCGGATGTTTCCCAAGAGAAATATGGAGGATTCCCCAAATACACATTGGAAGAATTGGAAAATAAATCAAAAGAAATGGAAAAGGAAAAAGCTAAAAGTTTTGGTGTTTCATCCAAAGAACAATTCAGAGAGTTTGAATTAACTTCAACAGAGAAACATGGAGATTTTGGAGCTCATTCCAAGGAAGTTTCTCAAGAAAAAGCAGGACTTTCTTATCCAGAAATGTTCAAAAGTAAAGTCGAAGAGTTTGCCGAAGTTTCTAAAGAAAAGGAAGCTGCAAGTGCGGCTCTTTTCGGCATCACATCTTCTCCTCGTCCTGAAACGGAGGGCAAGCACTATTTTGAAGAAACGGACACTAGTGAGGAAGAGGAAGAAGATGAAGATGCTTATATAAGAGAGATGATCCACAAATCTAGCCCTGGAGGAGTTATAGTCAAAGAGACAACTTCAGTTTCTTTAGAAAAAGTCGAAGTTGGTGCACCAAAAGCCGGGACTATGGAAGTTACCAAAACAGAGTCCAAAGAAGAGACGTTTAAATCTTCATCGTACGAATGGGAGATGAAAACTAAACCAGGAATGCTTCTCTCGGGAGATTCCCCTCCTCATTATCGACAAGAGTTCGAGGAAGAAGTCGAAATGGAGCCAGAACATCCTCCAAGACCGTTATCTCTGGCTAATACTGTGCAAATGGGAGCTAGTTCTTATGTTAGCGCAACTTCTCAAAGCAAACCCGAAGTTTCCCCAAGTTATAGTGACAAAAAATCACCAGGTTATTTTTCTTCAGAGTTTCCTCAAAGCAAACAAGATCTGTCGCTTAGTTTTGGAGACAAAAAAGACCCGAGCAAAGAAACGTCTGAGTATTACGGAAGACAAGACAGCGACGATGACGAATGTAAAATGGGAGCGGCTTCGAGCAGAAAATCACCCGGATATTCGTCCAAACACGATCTTTCTCCGTCGTTTATCAACCCCAGCATGCGACAGTTTGTTAGCGACGATGAAGACGATGACGAAGATGACCAAGGACAGAAAAGTGTTAAATTGCAAGAACGAGGAACGCTAAGTCATTTAGCAAACGAAGACACTCCACCAACATCAGACGAGTCAGCGCATTCCGATTCTAACGCAGACTCAGACGAGGAATATATTTCTGTGGAAAAAGCTCGTAGCTACGATCCTCCGCCTGTTTCCAGGTCAGATTTCTCACCACGTTCGCCGCGGCCTGACGTCTGCATGGTCGACCCAGATCTGTGCACCGTAGACTCGGACTCTGCCGTGAAAAACGCTGGAGAAGAGGAGGAGGCGAAAGCCAAAACACTGAAGAAGAAGAAGCTGACGAAGGGTTCGGGAAAATCTGGATCCCCGGCCAGACGTAAGAAGTCGCCGGCGCCTCGCAGCGGAACCGCGACAAAGAAACGTGACGTGGAGAAGAGCTCAAGGGCCTCGAGGGCCTCAGACCGAGACGAGGAGATGTCACGGGCCAGCTCCAACACCAACAAGAACAAGACCAGTAAGAACCAACTCCCAAGTCCTGCTTTAGACCTGTTTTGTCCCACACTTTGATGAGTCCTTGTGCCATAGACTGGTTTTTCCAAACACAGACTCCACATGAGCCTCAAATAGATTATAACGGATTCTAGATGATGCTTGTCTATATCCAAAAAATAACACGACTCATGCATAAATATGTCATTGATATATACACACTGAGGGTCAATTTTTTTATGTGTTTAAATGTAGAAAGTGTTTTCTGGTTTGAAAAGTCTGCTCTAGACCAAGTCAGAACATGGCAGAATAAAACCAGGCCCAGCTCCACTGCAGAGTTCTGTCAAATGGGGTTAAATCCCAAAGGCATGAGTCTCATTGAGGTCGTCCCAGTTTATTCTGAGCTCTATTCATAACCTCTGGGGTGTGAAGCTGCTTTAAAGACCGAATGACTCCACATTTTTAGAGGAAAATGCTCAATAGTGGCTCCTCACATGAAATCTGGTGGATTATGTTGGACTTGAACAGGTTTTATTTAATCTGTTTATGGTTTTATAAACTATCTTGCATTCTTCCAGGTTCTCAGAAGTCCATGACCGGTTCCGGTCTTGGTTCTGGTCCCGGCTCTGGATTTCCGGTCTACGTAGACCTGGCCTACATCCCGAACCACTGCAGCGCCAAGAACGTGGACCAGGAGTTCTTCAGGAGAGTCCGGTCTTCGTACTACGTGGTGAGCGGGAACGACGGTTCGAGCGGAGAACCCAGCAGAACCGTGTTAGACGCTCTCCTGGAGGCCAAGGCCAGCTGGGGCTCCAACCTGCAGGTGAGTCCAGACCGGGATAGTCCCTGGTCTTTCTCTGGTCTAACCCTGGTCTTCCTCTGGTCTAACTCTGGCCTAACTCTGGTCTAACCCTGATCTAACCCTGGTCTTCCTCTGGTCTAACTCTGGTCTAACTCTGGCCTAACCCTGGTCTAACCCTGGTCTCTCTCTGGTCTATGCAGTCTAAACCCAGTCTAAACCTGGTCTAAACCCGGTCTTTCTGGTCCTCAGGTGACTCTGATCCCGACCCACGACTCAGACGTGACCCGGGACTGGTACCAGCAGACCCACCAGGTCCAGACCGAGCTCAACGTCATGGTCCTGGCCTCCAGCTCCACTGTGGTCATGCAGGACGAGTCCTTCCCGGCCTGCAAGATCGAGTTCTAGACCTCCCAGACCCAGTCGGACCTCCCAGACCTGCCTCAAGACCCGTTCAGTCCAGAACTGTCCTTTAACTCTGCTTCACACTGGACTCGGTTCAACAGTCTACAGTGAGACCAGTCTTAGTTTAGTCCACATCGGTCCAAGTCCTGGTCTTTCCTGGACCAGACAAATCCAGGTCTAGGTTCTCTCATTGTCAGTGTTTAGTTCTAGGTTTAGTTTAGGCCTGGCCTAGACCAGGTGGTCCTGGTTTAGACCTGGTTTAGTCTTTGTGCTAACGGCTAAACAAAGTGTTAAAACAGTTCCAGGTGAATTTGTGAGGACTTGAGAGTTTAGTCCGACGTAGACCTGAGCTAAGACTGGTCCGATCTCTTTAAGTCCCACTGAAACCGGACTTGGGCTCTTTTCTAGTGTCATTCTCCATTCGTTGGTTTCTTTTTGCTTCTGGTGTAAACGGTCTCAGAATCCAAAAAAACAAAACAAACAAAACAAAACAAAAAAACAAAGCTTGTTAATTGGTCTAAAGCTAAAAGCACAAGTTTTACCCGGCGACAGGTGACATCATCATTTTCTGCTGAAGTAACGATGTAAACCTCCAGAACGTTTGCTTTTCTGTCGTTTGGGTCTCGGTCACAGGATTTTAGACACGGACGAGAAAAAACGTAATGAGACTAGTTTAATTTAACTCAGACTGAGGCTAGTCGACAAACCTACTGTTTCAGTTTTATAACGATGACAAAATGAGCAGACGTAAGGAAATTCCCCAGAAACTGAAACGTTTTTGTTTTTCTAGAGAAATTCAGCAACAATTTCACATCAGTTTAGTAAAATCTGTTCAAATCCAACAAAATCTGTTCAAATCCAAATAAAACCTGCTCCTAGCTAACCTGCTACTCCTGGTTCAGACCTGGTTCAGTTCTGGTTTAGACCTGGTTTTGACCTGGTTTAGTCTTGGTTCAGTTCTGGTTTAGTCTTGGTTTAGACCTGGTTCAGATCAGTGAACTATAATAATAAAGTATACTATAATAAAGTATTTTAAACTTTTTAATTTTGTTTTTTAAAGTTTCAAACTAAGTTCTGTTGAGCTGCTTTTGGAGGAGTCCTGGTTTAGACGGTCTTGGTGCGGTCTTGGTGCAGCCCCGGTCTTGGTGCGGTCTTGGTGCGGCCTAGTCCTGGTCCGGTCCTGTGACTGAGACCCTTTGTATCTGATATAATCTGCGTAGATTAGCGCCGGCTGTAATCCCAGTGTGTCGTAGTCTGCGCCGTTTCTACCGACTCCTCTTTATCCACTTTCTCCTCCAGCACTTTCTGCCCCGACCCTAACACCTGTTTCCTTCCTTCCTGAGTCCCTCCTTCATTCCCTCCTTGCTTCCTTCTTTCCTTCCTTGTCTCCTATTAGCCTAATATTATAAAGAATGTAATCATTGCGACGCCTTTCATCCTTAAACAAAGTATTAAAAACATATGAATGACTCTGACTCTTCATTTGTCTGATTCTTATTCATTACATTTGTTTATTTTGATATTAACTTAAAACTGAAGTAAAGACCGATTAAACACATGAAAAAGAGTGAACGGAGGGAAGTCAGGTTTAAAAACACATGAAACACATAGATTCAGTTGTTTTCTGTTTTGTTTGTGTTTGTTTCTCTCCTTCTGCAGCACTGACATCACTTCCTTAGCATTAGCCACATTAGCTGAAGGCTTTTAAAAACAAAGCAGGTTGTCTTTTTGAAGCAACCTTAACTTATAATCTGAGAACAAACAGCACCGCGTGTTAATTTTTAGAGTGTGTTGGGTTTTTTTTAGGTAGCATTTTATTAATAACGATTCTCAATAATCTTATTTTTCTTGTGAACAAAAAAAAACACGGACAAAAATTCATCACTGTTTTTTCAGTAAATTGCTTGAGATTATTTTGACTTTGATTTATAAAACGTGGGGTGAGATTTGGTGAAAGAAACAGAGCTGAAATAACGCCACCTGCTGGAGAGGTTTGTGGAATTACATCATCATAAGATCCACCTGACAAAAGGTTTAAAAAAATAAATCCGCAGTGAGTCAGCGGTTTGAGCCGCTCACAGCGCCCTCTGCTGGACACTCTCTAGGACTGCAGCCTCAGGTAAGAGTCACGTGACAGAATCTGACCTAAAACCTGCAGTTATTACCTATAAAATAAAGAAATACATGTTTATACCGTTTCAATAATATACAAAAAACTATCACAAATAACGAATACAAATCCTAAACAGTCTCAGATCAACCCTGAGAAAGCTTTAGATGAAAGAGCTTGTTACAATACATATTTAAATAGTTTTTAGTACCTTTATCTTGTTGTTGCCAATATTACAAAGAAGAGAAGAGAATGTGAATGATTTTCTGTTCCTCAAACAGAACTAAAAAACACTCGTAATACTTCAGAAAATATACTGAAAATTCAGAATAATTCAGAAACACATCATCACAGGCGCGTGCGCGTGTCTGTGCGTGCCGTGCGTGAGTCCGCGTCGCCTCGCTGCACGTGCTGCTCCACGCCCAGCGTCGCGCGGCTCGGAGACCAGAATCAAGACCAGGACCAGGACTCAAGACCGGACTCAAGACCGGACTCAAGACCAGGTAAAAACCACAGTCTTTAAAGGTTTAACGGGCACGCGCTCCGCGGACGCGCGTTTACAGCAAGACCAGGCTTTAGGCCAAAGCCAGGTCTAAACCAGGTCTAATCCAGGACTGAGCCAGGTCTAAACCAGGTCTTATAGAGTTTTCAAAGAGACAGTATTATTGAGGTGTTTCCATGGCAACAGCAGCTTATATTAATTTAATATTTAATTTAAAGCTTATTTTTTAACAGATTTAATAAAGATATTTCACTTCATTTATCCACAAACACATCTGAGAGGAATTGAATTTAATGTTCCATTACATTTTCTACTGCTGCTCTTACTAATACAAATTGGTCCTTAATATGATCAATAGTATTTAATCATAATAAATATTGTAACACTCTCTTTCCTCTTGTTTGTATTGTTGGACATATATATTCTCTAATGTCTTTAGACTGACCTTTACCTGTCCATGTCTCACCTGGTCCTGCCTCAGACTCGCTGTCCTCTGTCTGTCCTCACTCCTCGGCTTCAACCAAAAGGAAAAGAGCATTAATTAATTTAATTATGTAATCATGTGTGTTCCAGCTCCATGTGTTTGCTCCACTGTTAGAACACACTAGAGTTTAAAACACACACTGGATTAAACTTCATGAAAACCTGCTGTTTCTGAACCTTAAACATGACAAATGCCTCCTGTCAAAGACATAACAGCATCATTGATATATTTCACAGCCCAATCCCTCGAGAAGCATCTGAACACAGGTTACAATAATGACACAAGATTTGGCCTCGCCACACTCCCATACGTTATATATTCTGTACATGCCCCATGTGACTTTATTATTATTATTATTATATTATTTACTCAAACCTCTGTCCTCTGGGTTTCCTGGGTTTGTGTTGTTATGGCCAACAGCGCCATCTAGTGGTGTGACAAAGTGGTTTTCTTCTGGTGTTGGCTCCACTTGGAGAATTCAACATGGCTGAACACACTGAGCTGCTCAAACATTGTGTCCCGGGACAGTATTTGTTTACATTATATATTTCTTATGTTGAGTTATAACAGCTAATACTGATGTGTCACTTTTTCATTTGCTCTTCTTTGAATTTGTTTTTTTATGTCACGTAGCGTTAGCCACTCATGTAGCATGTGTCTTCATGTGTTTCGTTTACTGGTAGTTCACACACATTTCATTTTTGTTACAGTTTTACGGGACGGGGGCCGCTTCGAGGGACGGGGGCTGGGACAGGGGACGGGGGCTGGGACAGGGGTCGGGGGCTGGGACAGAGGTGGGGTCAAGGGTCGGGGGATGGGGGCTGGGACAGAGGCTGAAGTTACAAAAGTTACTCTCCCTGCTGCTTTGATTCTCCTTTGATTCACGTTTGATTCTGTGGGCAAGACCCAAATTTGGCTTGCAAACTTGCCCCCTGCTGGCACTGCTTTATAAGAAATAAATACCAAATGGAGTCAGTTTTTAATATGGACCAGAATGGCTGTGACCCAAATCAAGTCATTAAATAGTAATTAACAGGTTAAATAAAATAAAAAATAAGAAGCAGGGCCCTTATAAGAAGAACAATGATGTTGTAATACTAATTATACAGAAATATTAGACAAATATAGTCCTTCTTTTGTAAAAACTTGTGTTTGGCCATGCTCAGTGGAAACAAGAGGAAAATGGTGGAACACAGACCACAAAAACAGATTTACTTATGGATTCACTTTGAATTGCTTTAAAGAGACATAAAAGCAGATTTCTATTGAGTAAATATAGATTATATTCATTAAAATCCCGCTGAAGTCTTTTACTCTGAGAAGAAGCCATAACACCGGACCTTTAATGCCGCCTCGTGGTGGGCCTTAAGGCGCTCAACCAATCAGCGTCGTCCGTAACACCCGCCACAATCCTGCGGACCAATCAGATCTCTGCTTTTGAGTTTTGCCGGGATTTGTGCGCGGCGCGGCGCGGCGCGGAGCAGCGGTGGGAGTGAGCTTCTGTGGAGCCGCAGTGACTCAGTAATAACGCGTTTCTGCCTCAACCGGATCATTACGGGCTTTTACTGTCGTCTGCGGCCGATCAGGTTCATCTACCGGTGGAGATCTGCTGCGTAGGAGCCCGTTTCATGCCGCTGTGGACCCCAGCTCTGACCGATAGCCGTAGTGCTAACAGCGGTAGAGCTAAGCGATAGAAGCCGCCTCTTGACGCACTTTCCCCGGCTGTGACCTGAGCGAACATCGGTGTCCCCCGGGGCATCAGGATCCTAAACACGAAAAACAGGCCTTGTCGAAGAAATCTCAATGTTTACTGATTGTCGATGCTTGCTTTCGGTTTCACTTGGAGGTAACGTGCTAACAGCGGGAGGGCTCAGGCTGCAGTGGCCGCCTCTGGATGCTTTTTTCCGGCTGTGACCGAAGGGAGCACCGCTGTCTTCCCCGGTGCACTATCCAACACTTTTTTTTAGGTTTTTAATTGGCTTCTGAATGAAAACTTAATAACCGTTCTTATACTGATTTCCCTGACGGATTGTAAGCAGTAAAAGCCATTCTCGACTTCCCCTGGAGCTAACAGCGGCAGGGCTAAGCAGCTGGAGCCGCCCACAGACGCTCATTTCTCGGCTGCGTTTCTTCGCCGCTCCGCTGTGTTCTTCTTAAAGCTGCTGTTCCTGGGTTGTGTAAGTCTCCTTGCTCTAAACTGTATCATGAACCACTGCCTTAAGCCTTCACTCCATCAACTCCACAGTTCGGCTTTGACTTAGCAGAATATAGTGATTTTGTGTCGTTGTATAAAGTAAAATAATAAACGTAATAATTGAAAATATTTAGGATTTAAATAACTGAACTAAAGCCTGGTCAAATCCAACTCACACCTCTTCAAATTCAACTAGTACCTGTTCAAATACACCCTAAACCCATTAAAATTCACCAAGAAACCTGTTAAAACCTGTTAAAATCCACCCAAAATCTGATCAAATCCATCTAAAACCTTACTTTGGCATTACTCGGTTCATCTTGAGTTGGTTTCATCTTCTTTCTTCCCTGTTCCCGTCTCTTCCAGCCCACCCTCAGCCCCTGTGAGTGTCCCGTGGCCCCTGATGGACCCCGGGCCTGGAGGTCTGAGCGGTCTGGACCTCAGCCTGCCTCAGTCGGACCAGCCCTGTCTGATCGTGGAGGACTCTCAGCCCGACAGCGTGAGCCTCGAGGACGACCCTGAGACCAGCTACAGGACTCTTCTGACCAAACGCCTGTCCACCCTGCAGCCCTCAGCCCCCAGCCCCGTCCTGGTACGGTCCAGACCGGGTTTAGACCTGCTTTTCACAGTTCAGGACAGTCTCTGCAAACATATTTCACTGTATCCCTTCAAAAAATTCTTTCTTTTTAACTTGGTCTAAACCAGATTGTAGATGAGTTTGTAAAAGTGCGGGTTCCCACAGGTCCTTTTTTCAGTCCTGGAAGTGACCTGGAATGCCCAAACTCTGGAATGTTAAGCATGACCCTCTGAGGCTGCTGTAGTTGATCTGTTCTAAAAAAAGACAGTGAACAAATTCCATTTTTGGAGCAACAAAAAGCTGTTGTTTTTTTTTTAATGACAGAGAAAAATTCAACAGAAAAGTGCTGTTTTCAGACTCTCTTTTTACGACATAGTTTTTCAGGACTTTTCCAGGACTCTTTCTTGACAGAGTAGCATTTTCTCATTAAGATGATCCCTTTAGACACAGATGGAATTGTTTGTACTATTTCTCAAAGGTCGTGTGTGAATTTAAGACATTTAAGAGTAATATATTTTTTTCCAGGAGCTGATCTCGTCTCCGATCGGCAGCAGAAGTTCTCAGAGCGACGGCCAATCACAGCCGCAGATTCCAGGTCACATGACTCATTTAAATCCATTCTACATATTCATCTGGACATAGTTTTTAAAGATTTGATTTTTTTTTCGGATGACCCTCAAAGACAATTAATATTTTTGTTTTGTTTGGTTGCAGACGCTGAGATGAACCCCAGTTTAGAGGAAAGTGAGGTCCTGGACGTCTCCGACAACAAGTACGAACTTTGGTTTTTAAAACACACTTTCCAGCCTTTACTGAGGACACAGTGGGACTTTATATATTTATCCTTTGATCAGTTTGAATAAAGGACTGTGTCTCACGCAGAAAAACGGCCTGAATTATTGCAATATCTGTATCACAAAGAATGACGTTTTCAGATAACATTATGGTCTTCTCTGTGTTGGAAGAGTGGATTCAGAAACAACCATTTACTTTAAACAAGAATATAATAAAATATATATAATATAAAGCTAAATATTCAGTGAGATGTAAAAGATGGAGGATTGTGCAGTGAGTTTTTGTGTTTAACTGAAGTGTGTTTGTGTTTCTCAGACGTCCCTCGGAGGAAGTGGACTCCAGAAATGACTCTGAGCTTCTGCAGAACGAAGGTCCGGCCTCTGTCTCTGATCGAACTCATCAGCTGTTTTCTGCAGAGCGTTTATTAAATATATGGCTCTGTTTCTGCAGGAGAGGCGTCCCAGTTCGGTTTCCTGGAGCTGAGCCAGAGCCAGGACTTTGGAGCAGAACCAGTCCATCAGAACCAGAACCGGACCGAGAGCCAGACCAGGACTAAACCAGGTACAGCTCAGTGAAACTGAGAGATGTAATAATACCACTGACAGTATCATTACATTATAATTACTGAACGTTAGTCAATATTTACTGACTTAGACCTGTTTAGATTTACTTAATCGGGTTCTGTCAGGTGTAAGCTGAGATTTGTTTAGTTTTATTTGGACTTTTAAAGAGTTTTTTATTGTTTTAGTTGGACTAGATTTTTAGGGTTTTTAACTGGTTTTAATCAGACTTCAACAGATCTTAACTCGTTTAAGCTGGACTTTAACAGGTTCTAAATGGATTTAGTTGGACCTGAAAAAAAAAATAAAAATACTGGACTTTATCAGACCTAACTCCATGATCTTCACTCTGGACTCTGGAGCATTTTATCTGGTTTTAGTTGGACTAATAAGTTTTAGTTGAGATCTAACTAGTTTTAAGTGGCTTCAGTTTGATTTTGAGAGGTTTTATCTAGTCTTTAACTGGACTTACCCAGCGGTAGAAGCTGAATGGTCTAAGTTGGACTTAGTAGATATTTAAAGAGTTGTAGTGGTTTTAGCAGGACTTTAACAGGTTTTAAGTGATATTAGTTCAGTTTAAGTTGGATTTGTTTAAAAAATTCCAGTTGTATTATTGTTGTCTTTCAGGTGACATCACTGGTTCTAGTAGGACTTCCCCTGGTTCTGAAACCAGACCAGGTCCTCAGGTCTCTGTGGACGTCCTGCTGCACTCCCAGGACCGGGACCGGGACCATCAGAGTGAGGAGATACTATCGTCTCAGGAGGACCTCTTCGACAAAAAAGGTCTCGCACTGAACAAACTTTAGATTTTTATGTTTATATTTCCTGTGATGCGTTCAGGAGCAGTGCTTTTAACTCTCTCTTCTCTGTGTTGCGTTCAGGAGCAATGCTTTTAACTCTCTCTTCTCTGTGTTGCGTTCAGGAGCAGTGCTTTTAACTCTCTCTTCTCTGTGTTGCGTTCAGGAGCAGTGCTTTTAAACTCTCTCTTCTCTGTGTTGCGTTCAGGAGCAGTGCTTTTAACTCTCTCTTTTCTGTGTTGCGTTCAGGAGCAGTGCTTTTAACTCTCTCTTCTCTGTGTTGCGTTCAGGTGCAGGGCTTTTAACTCTCTCTTCTCTGTGTTGCGTTCAGGTGCAGTGCTTTTAACTCTCTCTTCTCTGTGTTGCGTTCAGGAGCAATGCTGTTAACTCTCTCTTCTCTGTGTTGCGTTCAGGAGCAATGTTTTTAACTCTCTCTTCTCTGTGTTGCGTTCAGGAGCAGTGCTTTTAACTCTCTCTTCTCTGTGTTGCGTTCAGGAGCAGCCTCAGACCCTGTTCGGCAGAGTTTCACAGCGACTCCGTCCCGTTCTCTGGGTCTGCTCCATTTGTCAGGAGGCGTTCAGGGGACTCTGGTCCACAACAGTCTGTCTCAGTACGACTCTTATTTAAATCTTATAAACGTCATATTTATGAGAAAAACCTGTGTTGAGTTTGTCCGTTTTTTCAGGAGCTCGGTGGACTTCGTGGCTCCGACGCCTGAAAACGAGACTCCGATAATCGTCCCCAGTTCTCCCACAGACCACCTCCCGCCGCACGGTACAGACCCTGCCCCAGAACAGGACAAACTACTCTAGAAATATCACCTGTTAACAGAAAGAACAGATTACTTTATGTTAAAAATACACTACAGTTTCAGAGATTTTTGTAAATTGTTGCAGAAATCACCGTATCGTAAAGTTATCGTAAAGTTATCGTAAAGTTATCGTAAAGTTGTCTTTTTTGTCTCAGGTGATGAACCAATGGACACCTCTCTGCCTCCCACCGACCAATCAGAACACAGAGGACCAGGCCCCGCCCCCAAACTCCCATCAGCCTCCACTCCAGTTTCACAAAACACACCTGGGTTTGAGCCAGAGCGCCCCCTATCTGTGCCCTCTCAGCCAGACTTCTCCCACGTAGGTTTTAGATGGATTTGATTAGATTTTAATGTGATTTGAACAGGTTTTAGTTGGATTTAAACTCTACTTTTTCCTAAATCCTGTTTTTCTCTGGTTTCAGGATGTTTTTGCAGCGACTCAAAGCCAAGACGTTTCAAAATCTTCTCAAAACCTCAAAGCGACTTTAATTTCTCTTCCTGCTGCTTCAAATCTCTCCGAATCCTCAGCTGTTTCTTTAAATTTATCGATCAACACCGAGCCTCAGGACGAGGACGAGGAGGCCACGCAGATCGAGCAAATAAACGACGACGAAATTCACGACAAACCGTCTTTAGACTCGCAAAATTCACAATCTGATACTTCTCAGATGAAAACGCAGAATGACGGGAGTCAAACCAGCGTCCGACTGTCGAGTCAAGAACGAAACGGAGCTAAAAAACAAGAAACAAACGCTAACAGCCGAGAATGTAAAATGTTGAATGTAAACAGTGAAAAAACAGGCCACACTTTGAGTCAAGAGTCGACTAAAGCTAAAAAACAACCAAATGAAACGGTCAAAGAAATGGTTTTAGACGAAGATGAGGTTACAGTCGAGTCACAGACCAAAATAAAGAATGTAGAAAATGAGAAAACGGTGAGTGAAGGAGGTAAAAACAGAGATAAAGATGAAAACAGTGGAGGAGTCGGAGGAGAAGAAGAAAAAGAACTGAGTCTGGGTTTGTCTCAGAGCGAGCTGCTGTCGTCTGGAAACAGAGAAGAAGAAGAAGGAGGAGACAAAATGGCCGCCGCTGCAAATGGAGTCCAGATTGAAACCGGAGGAATCAAGAGTCTGGACAGTTCTGGAGGTGAGGACTAGTTGGACTGGAACAGGTTTTCATTGGATTCCTGGGCCTGTGTTTAGACCTGGTTTAGACCTGGCTGAACCTGTTTATCTTGTGTTTTTCTCAGATATTTCCTTCCACTTCACGCTGCCTAAAGAAGGCGAGCTGATTGGTCCGTCCGCCAGTGCCACGCCCCCTCTGATCAGCCAATTAAAGCAGTCTCTCAGACACAGCACTCCCATTGGTCCGTCTCTACACTTTTAAATAGCAGCACATTTCTCTAAGCTTGTACATTCTAAACAGTGTTTTCCTCAAATCCAGAGCTGAACTCGTTTTCCCAGAAGTCCGACGTCTCCGCCGCCAGTGACATCATCGCGGAGAGCGGCGACGACTCGGCAGAAAGGCCTGATGGGAAACTGAGTCTGCGCATGAAACTGGTGACTCCAGTAGAAGAGGGCAGCTCAGAGGGCTTCAGTCTTCAGAGTGAGGACCAGAATGGGTTTTACATGGATTTGATCAGGTTTTAGATGGATTTGAACAGGTTTTAGTTGGATTTGGACAGTTTTACTTGGATTTAGGCAGGTTTTAGTTGGATTTGGGCAGGTTTTAGCTGGATTTGGACAGGTTTTAGCTGGACTTGGACAGTTTTACTTGGATTTAGGCAGGTTTTAGTTGGATTTGGACAGTTTTACTTGGATTTAGGCAGGTTTTAGTTGGATTTGGGCAGGTTTTAGATGGATTTGAACAGGTTTTAGTTGGATTTGGACAGTTTTACTTGGATTTAGGCAGGTTTTAGTTGGATTTAGGCAGGTTTTAGTTGGATTTGGGCAGGTTTTAGTTGGATTTGGGCAGGTTTTAGATAGATTTGAGCAGGTTTTAGCTGGATTTGGACAGTTTTACTTGGATTTAGGCAAGTGTTAGTTGGATTTAGACAGTTTTACTTGGATTTAGGCAGGTTTTAGTTGGATTTGGGCAGGTTTTAGATAGATTTGAGCAGGTTTTAGCTGGATTTGGACAGGTTTTTGTTGGATTTGACTCTCTGCTCCTGTTGCTCAGAACCAACTCTTTCTGATGAAGACCCGTCTGTTTCTAAAACCACTGCAGCCAAAACCGTGACCAGGTGAGACTTCAATCTACAAGCACTGCTTCAGCTGCTCATGTTTCCATCAGTATTTTAATAAAAGCTGGAGGCGTTCACGGTTCTGTTCTGTCGTCTGCAGCAGTCCGTCAGTGTTCAGTCGAGTCCGGCAGGTTCACAGAGCGCCGCCCGAGGACAACTCAGCGCTCAGGTAACAACACCTGGATCTGATCAGCTCTGGTTCCATTCCCGGCTCAGATCAGTGGGCCTTAAACATTCAGGTTTTAATGTTTACTCAGTGGAAACATGGTCTGGTTTAGTCCAGTTTGGCCTGGTTTTGTCATAGTTTATAGTTTACTTTTTATAACACCTGCAGAAAACACTTCAACACAGTTTATACAGGTTTGGATAAATATAATAAATAATAACATACATGGAATTTTTATTGTTTTAATAAAGACAGGTACCAGACATAAACAAAGGAAAAAATACAGAGAAGTAAATGGTTAATAATTACAGACAAAACAAAATAATTAATTAGACTTTTTGATGGGGTCATATATAATATTCATAATAAACATTTAGTTTTATAAACATTATTAAACATTATTCTGCAGTGGTCCCCTGTTCGCGTCGCCTCAGAGGAACTCCCTTCCCAACAGCCAATCGGACGCCTCCGAACAGGAAGTGACATCAGACCCTCACTCTTCTTCAGCGATCGACGAGCACGGAGCGAAGAACCCGTCCCAGAATGCACCTGGAGCCGCCCCCAGCCCCAATAAGGTCTGGAGCCTCACATCGTTAATGCTCCGTCGGTGAAAACACGACGTAAAAGTGAGTTTGTTTTTCAGCGTCGACAGCGGGACGTTTCCTCGGAACAGAGCTGCTCTCCGAACGGAAGAGTAAGTCCAGGCAAAGGTTTGGATTTGTAAAACTATTCTGTGACGTTGTAGGAAATGCACTTGTCTCTGGAACGCTCTTCTGGACATTTTTTATTTGGAAAACAACAAAAAACAAACAGGACATACAGCAAGACATTTAGACCAGAACTGTACTTTAACAAACACACAACGGAAAAAACACCACAATATAATAACATTTAAGACAAAAAAAAAAACAAGAAAAATAAAGAAAATAAATAAAATTTGAAAGCCCACTTCTTCAATGAGGCTTTAACCTCTTTGTTTCATTTTGAATAAGCTTTGTACATTTTAATAATTATCTAATCTTTAATCCTGTATTGTTATAAAGAGGCATTGCCCTGGATCCAGATTTCAAAATAAGTAATCAAGTATTTGTGACACAATTCTCTCTCAGCAGAAACTTAACACCCATTTCTCCACAGCTCCAACTCAATTTCTAAAATTCAAGATCAATAGAACAAAGTGAATAAATACAGTTTCTACAATAGATGCAGCTTCATGTTTTACATTTATAAAATCAAAAACACTTTCCAAACCTGGAGAGTTTATTGTCTTCAGTAAATCCTCAGAGTCATGTCTTTTTTATTTTATTCATATTCACTCAGTTTCTGTAAAGGTTTGTGTTAGTTTTACAGCAGCACTTTTTACTGACACTAATCTTCTACTTTAATCTAAACATGTTTCTGGCTCATTTCAGACTCAAGTATAAATCTTGAGTCTCAGAACTGTGTGTATATTGTCTAAAGTGTTAATCTGATGGTTGTGTTTGTGGAGACTGCAGTGAGTTCATTGTGTCGTTATCTTTTTGACTCAGAGGAGCCTAAGAGTCAAATGTGTTTTATTGATGTTTAGTTTTGACAGAAAAGTGACCAGTTTGATAAATGTGGCTATTTGTGTGAATTGTTCTTTTTTGGTTCCCTTTTGATTAGTTGTGTTATGTCAATCCATTTTGATTTTGATCATATTGTTTGCGCTCAGGCCGACCCGGAGACTCCGCCCCCGAGAAGAACAGGCCCCGCCCACCGCCGGCACGTGCGCACCATCCAGGAAGTGCGCACGACGGTCACGCGCATCATCACAGACGTGTACTACGAGGATGGACGAGAGGTGGACCGCACCGTCACGCAGGTACCGGCGCCGTTACGCAGTGATGTCATTAGGGCACAGAGTGGGGAACAATGAGAGAAGGAAGACTGAATCCTGGTTTAGTCCGGGTTCAGACCTTCAAGACCTGTTTTTTACTAGTTCCGGCCTGGTTCTGACCTGGTTCTGACCTGGTTCCGGCCTGGTTCCGGCCTGGTTCTGACCTGGTTCCGGCCTGGTTCTGGCCTGGTTCTGACCTGGTTCTGGCCTTGCAGGAGAGTGACGACCCAGTGGTCCAGTACCAGGTCATGGATGTGTCTCCGAGTCGAACCGGGAGCTGCTCGGTGACGTCTGGAGACCTGGCCGACATCAGCAGCTCCACCTGCACCACGGGGACCGGGTCCAGCTGCGCCGCGGGGACCGGGTCCAGCTGCGCCACGGGGACCGGGTCCAGCTGCGCCGTGGGGACCGGGTCCAGCTGCGCCGTGGGGACCGGGTCCAGCTGCGCCGCGGGGACCGGGTCCAGCTGCGCCGCGGGGACCGGGTCCACAGGGAGACCTGGGTTCCTCCTGCCCCCGAACAGAGGCAGTAAACCCAGCAGGTGAGTTCTGTGTTGCTCTCAAAGCTCCAGTCCCTGATTTAGGTTTTTATCCCAGTCTCAGTCCCAGCAGCAGCGGAGTAACCTTTCCTGCTTCTTTTATTTAAAAAAAAGGTCAAACCTAAGCTTTAGGAGATTAAAAAACTAAATGCAACAGTAAAAAAATCAGTAAATGCACTTTTGACTCTAAACTAACTCCTCTTTCACAAACCTATTAACTAACAGCATTTTCTTACTAGTCTCTAATCCCTTCCTTCCCTCCTTCCTTCCCTCCTTCCTTCCTTCCTTCCTTCCTTCCCTCCTTCCTTCCTTCCTTCCTTCCCTCCTTCCTTCCTTCCTTCCTTCCTTGCCTAAGAAGGGGAGGAGGAGGCAGGGGCCGACGAGGAGGCACTAGTCCTGGGTCGGTCCCTGTGAGTCCCAGAGGAAGAGCCAGAAGAGGCCGGCCTCCGTCCCGCCACCCTCACATGACCAGGTAAGCCCCGCCCCTTCACCTGAGCAGGTAAGCCCCGCCCCTTCTCCTGAGGCTCATTAACCCTTCACTCTGTCACTTATCTTCACTGCTAACTCTAGATCTGGATTGGAACAGGTTTTAGTTGGATTTAAATAGTTTTACGTAGATTGGAACAGGTTTTAGATGGATTTGAACAGGTTTTCCCTTCTCTCCTCAGAGCGCCCCCTGTTGGTCCGGTCCAGGACTCGGTCTCGCAGGTCTCAGCCCTGGACTTGGCCCGGTCTTCGCCAGAACAGGAGGGGTCTGGGTCTAGCTTCGTGGGTCTGCGAGTCGTGGCCAAGTGGTCGTCCAACGGTTACTTCTACTCGGGACGGATCATCGAGGACTGTGGCTCCGGGTCCGGACCCGGGTCCGAACCTGGACCCGGGTCCGAACCCGGACTCTGGGAGAACCGGTTCAGACTCAGGTTTGATGACGGTTACGAGTGCGAGCTTTGGGCCAGAGACATTCTTCTGTGTGACCCCATCCCCACAGAGACCGAGGTCACCGCCCTGAACCAGGACCAGACCTACAGCACGGGTAAGACCGGGTCTAGACCGGGACAGGACCGGACTGAGACCTGGACCAGACCTACAGCACGGGTAAGACCGGGTCTAGACCGGGACAGGACCGGACTGAGACCAGGACCAGACCTACAGCACGGGTAAGACCGGGTCTAGACCGGGACAGGACCGGACTGAGACCAGGACCAGACCTACAGCACGGGTAAGACCGGGTCTAGACCGGGACAGGACCGGACTGAGACCAGGACCAGACCTACAGCACGGGTAAGACCGGGTCTAGACCGGGACAGGACCGGACTGAGACCAGGACCAGACCTACAGCACGGGTAAGACCGGGTCTAGACCGGGACAGGACCGGACTGAGACCTGGACCAGACCTACAGCACGGGTAAGACCGGGTCTAGACCGGGACAGGACCGGACTGAGACCAGGACCAGACCTACAGCACGGGTAAGACCGGGTCTAGACCGGGACAGGACCGGACTGAGACCAGGACCAGACCTACAGCACGGGTAAGACCGGGTCTAGACCGGGACAGGACCGGACTGAGACCAGGACCAGACCTACAGCACTAGTCCAAGGTTCATGCTCAAAACCCTCCATGAGTCTGAATGAAACCAGTTCTGTAGAAGAGTGACCAGAGTTATTGTTGCTGAGACTCAACCAGTTACTAGGTTTAGGGGGCAATTACTTTATCACACAGTGCTAGGTAGGTTTGTTTTCCTTTAATAAATAAATTCAGCACTGAAAAACAGCATTTTGTGTTTACTTGAGTTATCTTTATCTAATTAATTAATCCGTTTGATCTAAAACATTTAATTGTGACATGTGCAAAAAAAAAGAGAACTCAGCACTGTGTATGTCCTCAGGTGTGATAAGAGGCCATAAGGTGGAGGGGCAGGAGCTGCTGTACTGTGTGGAGAGAGCAGACCAGAGGCAGTGGTTCAGTCGGAGTTCAGTGATCCTCAGCCTGGATCAGGGAAATAAACTGAGAGAACAGCACAGTCTGGGGCCGTATGAACCTGTGAGCGCTCTGCCCAAGGCCTCCGACATCAGTCTGGGTAAGAAACGACGCTCAAACATGAGTAATAACACGGTCTGGGTAAGAAACGACGCTCAAACATGAGTAATAACACGGTCTGGGTAAGAAACGACGCTTAGACATGAGTAATAACACGGTCTGGGTAAGAAACAACGCTCAAACATGAGTAATAACACGGTCCGGGTAAGAAACGACGCTCAAACATTAGTAATAACACGGTCTGGGTAAGAAACGACGCTTAGACATGAGTAATAACACGGTCTGGGTAAGAAACGACGCTCAAACACGAGTAATAACACGGTCTGGGTAAGAAACGACGCTCAAACACGAGTAATAACACGGTCCGGGTAAGAAACGACGCTCAAACACGAGTAATAACACGGTCCGGGTAAGAAACGACGCTCAAACATGAGTAATAACACGGTCTGGGTAAGAAACGACGCTCAAACATGAGTAATAACACGGTCTGGGTAAGAAACGACGCTCAAACATGAGTAATAACACGGTCTGGGTAAGAAACGACGCTCAAACATGAGTAATAACACGGTCTGGGTAAGAAACGACGCTCAAACATGAGTAATAACACGGTCTGGGTCAGAAACGACGCTCAAACATGAGTAATAACACGGTCTGGGTAAGAAACGACGCTTAGACATTAGTAATAACACGGTCTGGGTAAGAAACAACGCTCAAACATGAGTAATAACACGGTCCGGGTAAGAAACGACGCTCAAACATGAGTAATAACACGGTCTGGGTAAGAAACGACGCTCAAACACGAGTAATAACACGGTCTGGGTAAGAAACGACGCTCAAACACGAGTAATAACACGGTCCGGGTAAGAAACGACGCTCAAACATGAGTAATAACACGGTCCGGGTAAGAAACGACGCTTAGACATGAGTAATAACACGGTCTGGGTAAGAAACGACGCTCAAACATGAGTAATAACACGGTCTGGGTAAGAAATGACGCTCAAACATGAGTAATAACACGGTCTGGGTAAGAAACGACGCTTAGACATTAGTAATAACACGGTCTGGGTAAGAAACGACGCTCAAACATGAGTAATAACACGGTCTGGGTAAGAAATGACGCTCAAACATGAGTAATAACACGGTCTGGGTAAGAAACGACACTTAGACACGAGTAATAACACGGTCTGGGTAAGAAACGACGCTCAAACATTAGTAATAACACGGTCTGGGTAAAAAAAAAACGCTCAGACACGAGTAATAACACGGTCTGGGTAAGAAACGACGCTTATACATGAGTAATAACACGGTCTGGTTAAGAAACAACGCTCAGACACGAGTAATAACACGGTCTGGGTAAGAAACGACGCTTATACATGAGTAATAACACGGTCTGGGTAAGAAATGACGCTCAAACACGGGTAATAACACGGTCCGGGTAAGAAATGACGCTCAAACACGAGTAATAACACGGTCCGGGTAAGAAACGACGCTTAGACATGAGTAATAACACGGTCTGGGTAAGAAACGACGCTCAAACATGAGTAATAACACGGTCTGGGTAAGAAATGACGCTCAAACATGAGTAATAACACGGTCTGGGTAAGAAACGACGCTTAGACATTAGTAATAACACGGTCTGGGTAAGAAACGACGCTCAAACATGAGTAATAACACGGTCTGGGTAAGAAATGACGCTCAAACATGAGTAATAACACGGTCTGGGTAAGAAACGACACTTAGACACGAGTAATAACACGGTCTGGGTAAGAAACAACGCTCAGACATGAGTAATAACACGGTCTGGGTAAGAAACGACGCTCAAACATTAGTAATAACACGGTCTGGGTAAGAAACGACGCTTAGACATCAGTAATAACACGGTCTGGGTAAGAAATGACGCTCAAACATGAGTAATAACACGGTCTGGGTAAGAAACGACACTTAGACACGAGTAATAACACGGTCTGGGTAAGAAACAACGCTCAGACATCAGTAATAACACGGTCTGGGTAAGAAACAACGCTCAAACATTAGTAATAACACGGTCTGGGTAAGAAACGACGCTTATACATGAGTAATAACACGGTCTGGGTAAGAAACAACGCTCAGACATTAGTAATAACACGGTATACTTTTTGGCCTTTATTGATAGTGAACAGTAGCTGGGAACGGGGAGAGAGAGGGGGCCCTGACCCGACTCAGGCTGGAACCCGGGTCTCCCGACTGTTGGGTGTACGCTCTACCTGAGCTGCTATTCTTTAATCTCAAATTTTAACTTCACATTTTAAATTCTTGATTTGCCTTCAGAAATGTCAGTTTAGTTTTTTGGCATAGAACTAGGTCCATTACTTTTCGATGTGTCTAACGTCTGTGTAAATATTTCCCTCAGACAACCTGGTGGAGGGGAAGAGGAAGCGCAGAGGGGCTCCGTCCACACTCAACACTCCCCGTCGGGCCCAGTCCTCGCCCCGCGGCCTCCGCAACAAACCTGGTCCAGGTCCTGGTCCTGGTCCAGGTCCTGGTCCTGGTCCCAGTCCTAGTCCTGGTCCCGGTCCCAGTCCTAGTCCTGGTCCTGGTTCTAAGAGGAGACTGGAGAACCAGAGGACTCCTTCAGCAAAAAGGGGCCGTCGCGGAGCCGGTAAACTGGACTTTTAGGGTTTATCTACTTTTTGAACAGATTTATTTGTTGATGTTAATTAGAGCTGAAACTGATTTGTAGATTTGATTCTAAAATATTTGTTTTGATGGATTTTTCTGTTTTGAGGCTGTGGCTCCAGAAGAGTTTTAATGTTCAGCTTTTATTTCTGAATCATCTCTGTGATTTTTTAAATCTGATTTTAAGTGAATGATTTTAGGCTCTGTCCAAACTAATGAACTACACATTTGTAAAATGCAACGTTTTAATCATTGTTTTAATACATTTTCACTTTGTTCAACATTCTACATTGTTTTCTTGTGAATTCACTTTTTGTAAAAGACACTGTTTCTCTCTCACCTCAATCTGAACCAGGTCTAAACCAGGTCTAAACCAGGTCTAAACCTGGTCTAAACCAGGACTAAACCAGGTCTGAACCAGGTCTAAACCAGGACTAAACCAGGACTAAACATGGACTAAACCAGGTCTAAACCAGGACTAAACCTGGTCTAAACCAGGACTAAACCGGGTCTAAACCGGGTCTAAACCAGGACTAAACCGGGTCTAAACCAGGTTTAAACCAGGTCTAAACCGGGACTAAACCAGGACTAAACCGGGACTAAACCTGGTCTAAACCAGGACTAAACCGGGTCTAAACCGGGTCTAAACCAGGACTAAACCAGGACTAAACCAGGTCTAAACCAGGTCTAAAACAGGACTAAACCAGGTCTAAACCAGGACTAAACCGAGTCTAAACCGGGTCTAAACCAGGTCTAAACCTGTTGTGTTTTGTTAAGTGTGTGTTTGGTGCATCTTGTCTTTCTGTGACCCCTGACCCCTGCGTTCTGCTGCCGCCCGAGTCTAAACGGGTAATTGATCATCTATAATTGGTGTTGGTTACAGGTGGAGGGTCAGAGTTGAAGGGTCACAGGTGAAGGGTCACAGTGGAGGGTCACAGTGGAGTGTCAGAGTGGAGGGTCACAGGTGAAGGGTCAGAGTGGAGGGTCACAGGTGAAGGGTCAGAGTGGAGGGTCACAGGTGAAGGGTCACGGTGGAGGGTCACAGTGGAGTGTCAGAGTGGAGGGTCAGAGTGGAGGGTCACAGGTGAAGGGTCACAGTGGAGGGTCACAGTGGAGTGTCAGAGTGGAGGGTCACAGGTGAAGGGTCACGGTGGAGGGTCACAGTGGAGGGTCACAGGTGAAGGGTCAGAGTGGAGTGTCACAGGTGAAGGGTCAGAGTGGAGGGTCACAGGTGAAGGGTCAGAGTGGAGGGTCACAGGTGAAGGGTCACGGAGAGCGCTTCAAACAAGACTTAAATTTTTATTTTCTTTTACCTTTGACACAAACCTGTTCTTCATTTTTAAGGTTATTCTCGGTGTAATTCCTCCTCAGCCCAGCAGGCGGCGGCCTTGAACACCTCGGACAGCTGCTCGGACCACGCCCCCGGGTCATGTGACCTGGCGGCGACCCACGGGCCTCTGCCTCAGAACGGCGCACTGTTCATGGGCTTCGTGTTCCTGCTCACGACTTCTTCAGAGCGAGACCGGGTCTGCAACCGCTCCGAGTCCCACGAAGGTCCGGTCCAGGTTCTGTTCTCACCTTCACGGTTCGGAGGAGCAGACAGGAGCAGCTCCAGAGCAAAAAGGATTTCAATTACAAACCCAGTTCTAAAAAAGCTGGGACAGTGTTTTAAAACTGAGATATTTTTGATCTTTAGATTTTTTTTTTAGTTTTTTTTTTGCCTCAGTAACAGTTTGGGTGTTAAACTGGCTCAGTCTCTGCTCCCGTCTGCTCCTCCGAACCCTAACCCCGTGCTCCCGTCTGCTCCTCCGAACCCTAACCCCGTGCTCCCGTCTGCTCCTCCGAACCCTAACCCCGTGCTGCCGTCTGCTCCTCCGAACCCTAACCCCGTGCTCCCGTCTGCTCCTCCGAACCCTAACCCCGTGCTCCTGTCTGCTCCTCCGAACCCTGTGTCTCAGATCTGGTCCAGACTGGTCCCTACAACAAATCCTACACTGAGTCTCAGCTCCAGACCGGAGGAGGCATCATCCTGAGAGAGTTTAACCATCAGCAGGTGAGTCCAGAGAAAACCTGTTCAAATCCACCTGAAACCAGGTCCAATCCAGCTAAGACCAGGTCAAATCCACCTGAAACCACATAAACTAAATGTTCCAGTTTCTGAGCGCTGAGCCCCTCTTTTTTTTTCCCGCTCAAGTGCGAGGCGGCCTATCAGAGCCTGCTCATCGCCGACCAACACTGTCGCAACAGGAAGTACCTGCTGTGTGTGTCCAGCGGCGTCCCCTGTGTGTCTCACCTGTGGGTCCGGGACTGCTGCCGCGAGAACAGCCTGCTCAACCACCGCAACTACCTGCTGCCGGCCGGCCTGGGCCCTGAACGCACCGTCAGGGAGTGGTGAGTGTTCCCTGAACGCACCGTCAGGGAGCGGTGAGCGGTCCCTGAACGCACCGTCAGGGAGTGGTGAGTGTTCCCTGAACGCACCGTCAGGGAGCGGTGAGTGTTCCCTGAACGCAGGGGGGTCAGAGGTCCTGAGGTCAGAGGTCCTGAGGTCAGAGGTCCTGAGGTCAGAGGTCCTGGGGTCAGAGGTCCTGAGGTCAGAGGTCCTGAGGTCAGAGGTCCTGAGGTCAGAGGTCCTGGGGTCAGAGGTCCTGAGGTCAGAGGTCCTGAGGTCAGAGGTCCTGGGGTCAGAGGTCCTGGGGTCAGAGGTCCTGGGGTCAGGTTGGACTGAACTCTGTTGTTGTTGCAGGCGTCCTCGCTCCAGTCCCTTTAAATCCCTCCGAGTCCTGCTGGTCCTGGACCAACAGGTGGAGTTCTGGTCGGAGCTCGTCCGTTTGGGAGGAGGCACCGCCCTGAGGCTCCACCCACAGGACCACTCAGGTACCAGAGCCTAAAACCCACTGAAACCTGTTCAGATCCAACTGAATCCATGTGAAAGCCCTCGTCTGTGTTTTCCCAGAATTCCCGGCGGGGGCGCTGGACGTGGCGGTGTCGGACCCGTCCTGTCCCGTGGTTCTGGTGAAGCGCTGCTCCGACCGGGACCTGCCGCTGGTTTCTGTGGAGTGGCTGGTCCAGAGCGTGATCTGCGGAGAACGGCTGGACGTCGGCTCCGAGCCTTTGTTCAGACTCGACTCTTCGTCTTCGTCTTAAACTGAGACGAGTCTCTGCTGTAAATACTTAAGTTTTAATAAACGCCTTTTAAACTCCTCTTTCCTCTGGATTTGTTTATGAGTAAAACCTGAACTCATGAGAAAATTAGTACGTTTTTAAAATAGTTTCAGCAGAATTTATCTATGAACTATTTTGCTATATATAGTATTTATATTCAGAAGAGTGGAGCAGCTGGACCTGAGCCGGAACCGAACCCCTGTCGCTCGAGTCTGTGGTGCTCTTCAGGTGAAACCACGAGGCGCCGTCGACTTTTATGATTCAAAACAATCAAAATGAATCAGGTTAAAAAAATTTTATTGTTTATAAATCAAAAGTGTTTTTATGAACTTAAACACATGAATAAATAATCATGTGTTTCTGGACGAGTTTGCAAAACATTCTTATTGTTTGAGAAAACAAATCAATGTCAATATTCAATATTATTAAAAAATGAATATTTACACATAATTTGGGGAAGTAAATTGTGGAAAGGTTTTTGGACTTTTTTCTGACTTAGACAAAGATTTTTAATATTAAGACTATAGTTCCAGAATGTCTGTCTCTAAGTATTAACCCTGAGTGACCCCCTCAGGCCCAAAGCTGCTGGGATAGTCTCCGGCCCCGCGACCCCCGACGGGACTAAGAGGTAGAAAATAAAAGAACAGATTTCAAGAGTACATATTAGTTTTTCCACAGTTTTTATTTATACATTAATATTTACATTATGACAATTACAGACAATTCAAAACTGTGTCCAAATGGTGTCATTTAGCTCGTGATGCTAACAGACAGCATTAGCATTATAGGAAAACATGTCACAAACAGAAAATGACAGAAAACGTCGTGAATTTAACAATTGATGATGGTCCAGCCTTTGGTTTCAGACACTGGAGGAAACAAAGAGAATTTAGTCACAAAAAACAAAATGGATCAAAAGAAAAAGCATTAACATAAAAACCTGCGTGGTCCAGATCCAGAGTACCCCCGGCCTGAGTGTAGTACTGTACCAGAGTACCCCCCTGAGTGTAGTACTGTACCCAGAGTACCGGCCTGAGTGTAGTACTGTACCCGCCCAGAGTACCCCCGGCCTGAGTGTAGTACTGTACCCGCCCAGAGTACCCCCGGCCTGAGTGTAGTACTGTACCCGCCCAGAGTACCCCCGGCCTGAGTGTAGTACTGTACCCGCCCAGAGTACCCCCGGCCTGAGTGTACTACTGTACCCGCCCAGAGTACCCCCGGCCTAAGTGTAGTACTGTACCTGCCCAGAGTACCCCTGCCCTAAGTGTACTACTTTCAGGGTGTAGTACTGTACCTGCCCAGAGTACCCCTGCCCTAAGTGTACTACTTTCAGGGTGTAGTACTGTACCTGCCCAGAGTACCCCCGGCCTGAGTGTAGTACTTGTTGTAGTCCAGTCTGAGCAGGAGCTGGGCCAAGTCCGAGTTGATCTGATGGTTTCTGACGCTCGACAGGATTTTGAACAAAAGAGACGACTGCCTCCGGAAACCCTGGAAAACACCCAAGACCAGGTCTGAACCAGGTCTAAACCAGGTCTAAACCAGGTCTACCCAGGTCTAACCAGGTCTACCCAGGTCTAAACCAGGTCTACCCAGGTCTAACCAGGTCTAAACCAGGTCTAAACCAGGTCTACCCAGGTCTAAACCAGGTCTAAACCAGGTCTAAACCAGGTCTACCCAGGTCTAACCAGGTCTAAACCAGGTCTAAACCAGGTCTACCCAGGTCTAACCAGGTCTACCCAGGTCTACCCAGGTCTAACCCAGGTCTACCCAGTTCTAAACCAGGTCTAACCAGGTCTACCCAGGTCTAAACCAGGTCTAAACCAGGTCTACCCAGGTCTAACCAGGTCTACCCAGGTCTAAACCAGGTCTACCCAGGTCTAACCAGGTCTAAACCAGGTCTAAACCAGGTCTACCCAGGTCTAACCAGGTCTACCCAGGTCTAAACCAGGTCTACCCAGGTCTAACCAGGTCTAAACCAGGTCTAAACCAGGTCTACCCAGGTCTAAACCAGGTCTAAACCAGGTCTCCAGGACCAGGTCTAAACCAGGTCTAAACCAGGTCTACCCAGGTCTAACCAGGTCTACCCAGGTCTACCCAGGTCTAACCCAGGTCTACCCAGTTCTAAACCAGGTCTAACCAGGTCTACCCAGGTCTAAACCAGGTCTAAACCAGGTCTACCCAGGTCTAAACCAGGTCTAACCAGGTCTAAACCAGGTCTACCCAGGTCTAAACCAGGTCTACCCAGGTCTAAACCAGGTCTAAACCAGGTCTACCCAGGTCTAAACCAGGTCTAAACCAGGTCTACCCAGGTCTAAACCAGGTCTACCCAGGTCTAAACCAGGTCTAAACCAGGTCTAATCCAGGTCTAAACCAGGTCTAAACCAGGTCTAAACCAGGTCTAATCCAGGTCTAAACCAGGTCTAAACCAGGTCTACCCAGGTCTAAACCAGGTCTAAACCAGGTCTAAACCAGGTCTAATCCAGGTCTAAACCAGGTCTAAACCAGGTCTAATCCAGGTCTAAACCAGGTCTAAACCAGGTCTAATCCAGGTCTAAACCAGGTCTAATCCAGGTCTACCCAGGTCTAAACCAGGTCTACCCAGGTCTACCCAGGTCTTGGTACCTTAACGAGGATGTCGAGTTGAGCTGCTCCTCGTTCGTCGAGCACAGACAGGTTCTGATTCACTAAAGAACAGAAGTTATGGCACAGTTCCAGGATCTCATTCAGACAGTGGAAAACCTGTTCAAAACCAGATAAAACCTGTTCAAAACCATGTGAAACCTGTTCAAATCCAACCAGATCCTGTGAGGCGTGACCCGCACCGGTTTGAGCAGGATGAAGGACTGGGCCAGAAGGTTACTCAGGAAATGATCATGAGCCAAACGGATGCTCTCGAAGTCTCGGGTCGAGTTGATCTGCTGCAACAGCTGAGAGAACTGAGACTCCAGCACGTCCACCTGGAGAACCACAAGAACCTGTTCAAGTCCACCCGGAGAACCGCGAGAACCTGTTCAGGTCCACCCGGAGAACCGCGAGAACCTGTTCAGGTCCACCCGGAGAACCGCGAGAACCTGTTAAGGTCCATCTAAACCTGTTTACATCCAACTAAACCTGTTTAAATCCAACTAAAACCTGTTTAGATCCATCTAAACCTGTTTAAATCCAACTAAAACCTGTTTAGATCCATCTAAAACCTGTTTAAATTCAACTAAAACCTGTTCAGATCCAACTAAAACCTGTTTAAATCCAACTAAACCTGTTTAAATCCAACTAAAACCTGTTTAGATCCATCTAAAACCTGTTTAAATCCAACTAAAACCTGTTCAGATCCATCTAAACCTGTTTAAATCCAACTAAAACCTGTTCAGATCCATCTAAAACCTGTTCAAATCCAACTAAAACCTGTTTAGATCCATCTAAACCTGTTCAAATCCAACTAAAACCTGTTCAAATCCATCTAAACCTGTTCAAATCCAAGTAAAACGTACTCAAATCCAACAACAAATCCCTCTAAAACCGGTCCAAACCCCTCTAAGTCCAGTTCCAGACCCGTCACCTGGAGGTAGTACTGCAGGTTGTCGATGAGGAAGGCCATGTGGTTGCGGAGCCTCCACTTGATGGCGTCCGTTTGGTTTGATTTGAGGTGTTTTCTCTGCATCTGTAAGGCCCAGCAGTGCTGCAGCTGCGACTGGACTCTCCGAACGCTCAGCAGGTACCTGAACACAACGTTGTACCTGAACGCAGCACAGTGGGTTATTCTACAAAAGCGCGGAACTGAAATACACTGAGAGTAAAGGAGCGGACGTACTTCTCGAGGACGGCGGGCGTGAAGAGGATGTGCAGCGGCCACTGGACTTTGTAGGACAGTCCCAGAGCGGCCCACCCCGTCTGAGGGGCCTCCCGAGGGGACGAGTCCTGAGGAGGAGTGGTCCCGTCTCTGCCTCCGTCTGAGAGAGGACACAGGGACTGAGACCGGACCGAACCGGGACTGAACCAGGTCTAAACCAGGACTAACCTTTGTCTTTACTCTGAAAGTCCACAGTGAGGTGCAGCAGCGGCAGCAGGTTGTCATCGTCCAGAAGAACTTTATGAGCAGCTTGTTGGAACGCCACATTTACATCTGGAACAGAGAAAACCTGTTCAAATCCATCTAAAACCCGTTGTAGATGTGTGTAATGTCTGACCGTGTTCTGTGACGGCCGTCGGTGGAGTTTTTAACATCTGTTGAGCGAGATCAATGAAAACCTGGTACAGCTCCCCTCGCCCCAAAAGGAAGAAGTCTTTAATGATCTGAGGAAACAGAGAAAACCATGTCTGAACCATGTCTGAACCAGGTCTGAACCATGTCTGAACCATGTCTGAACCAGGTCTATACCAGGACTAAAGCAGGTCTAACCTTGAGCTGCTCCAGCAGGTCGGCCTCCTCCACCATCAGAGTCCACAGATGCTGAAAACAGAGACAAACACAGCTGGAAACTGCTCTTGTAACTGACAGCTTTAGATTAAAAACAGCCTTGTGCGCAGCTGCCACACAAATAAACCAGTCTGAGTTAAAACTGTCTTATTGACACCAGTCCTCCACCTCAGCCACGGTGCTGCGGATGTGGTCGATGAGGTTCTCGAAGTCCACGAGACTGAAGAGAGGCTGCTGCTTGAGTCTGTGCAGCTCCGAGGCAAACAGATCCTCCTGGTGCTTCAGGATCGAGCCTGGAACAAGGGCATTTAGATGGATTAGAACAGGTTTTAGACAGATTTAAACTAGGGATGTGAATTGACGATAAAAAAAAAATATTAATCACACAACATTTCAACTTTAAATAAACAAACTGAATCATAAATTTAACAGAAGGTAATTTACTTTATTTTGAATCATTTAACTTTGTCACACTTTAACTTTTGTATAACATGTAAATTATAATAAGTTTTACACAAATGTATTGATTTTGGATTGTTCAGATCAAAACTGAGTCTCTATGACAGTCCAGTTTATGAATGAAACAATGATCTGATAAATAACTGAAAAATAACTTGAGCAGGTTTCAGGTGGTTTTGAACAGGTTTAAGATGGTTTTGAGCAGGTTTCAGATGGTTTTGAGCAGGGTTCAGATGGTTTTGAACAGGTTTCAGATGGTTTTGAACAGGTTTCAGATGGTTTTGAACAGGTTTCAGATGGTTTTGAGCAGGTTTCAGATGGTTTTGAGCAGGGTTCAGATGGTTTTGAGCAGGTTTCAGATGGTTTTGAGCAGGTTTCAGATGGTTTTGAGCAGGTTTTAGTTGGTTTTGAGCAGGGTTCAGATGGTTTTGAACAGGTTTAAGATGGTTTTGAGCAGGTTTAAGATGGTTTTGAGCAGGTTTTAGATAGTTTTAGGCACTGACCGGCTCTGGAGGGACTGTGGTTGTGGTTCTCAAACATCTGGACCGATTCTCCAACAAACAGGATCTTCTCTGCGACTCTGACGGGAATGTACGACGGGAGCATCTCGGTGCGAAGAGAAAACTGCTGCAGAGACGGAGCCAGCATGTTCTCCTCTTCAATCAGACGCTGAGAAAAGACACATAACAGAGTTAAAACAACACCCTGTACAAGTATAACGAAGACTGGTCCTGCCTCGAACCTCAGAATAAAAAGTCTGTCAGGTGGATTTGAACAGGTTTCAGATGGATTTGAACAGGTTTCAGATGGATTTGGATAGGTTTTAGATGGATTTGAACAGGTTTCAGATGGATTTGAACAGGTTTCAGGTGGATTTGAACAGGTTTCAGATGGATTTGGATAGGTTTTAGATGGATTTGAACAGGTTTCAGATGGATTTGAACAGGTTTCAGGTGGATTTGAACAGGTTTCAGATGGATTTGGACAGGTTTCAGGGGGATTTGAACAGGTTTGGGATGGATTTGAACAGGTTTCAGATGGATTTGAACAGGTTTGGGATGGATTTGGACAGGTTTCAGATGGATTTGAACAGGTTTGGGATGGATTTGAACAGGTTTCAGGTGGATTTGAACAGGTTTCAGGGGGATTTCAACAGGTTTCAGATGGATTTGAACAGGTTTCAGGTGGGTTTGAACAGGTTTCAGATAGATTTGAACAGGTTTCAGGGGGATTTGAACAGGTTTCAGATGGATTTGAACAGGTTTCAGGTGGATTTGAACAGGTTTCAGGGGGATTTGAACAGGTTTCAGATGGATTTGAACAGGTTTCAGATGGATTTGAACAGGTTTCAGGTGGGTTTGAACAGGTTTCAGGTGGATTTGAACAGGTTTCAGGGGGATTTGAACAGGTTTCAGATGGATTTGAACAGGTTTCAGATGGATTTGAACAGGTTTCAGGTGGATTTGAACAGGTTTCAGATGGATTTGAACAGGTTTCAGGGGGATTTGAACAGGTTTCAGATGGATTTGAACAGGTTTCAGGTGGATTTGAACAGGTTTCAGGGGGATTTGAACAGGTTTCAGATGGATTTGAACAGGTTTCAGATGGATTTGAACAGGTTTCAGGTGGGTTTGAACAGGTTTCAGATGGATTTGAACAGGTTTCAGGGGGATTTGGACAGGTTTCAGGTGGATTTGGACAGGTTTCAGGTGGATTTGAACAGGTTTCAGATGGATTTGGACAGGTTTCAGGTGGATTTGGACAGGTTTCAGGTGGATTTGAACAGGTTTCAGATGGATTTGGACAGGTTTCAGGTGGATTTGGACAGGTTTCAGGTGGATTTGAACAGGTTTCAGATGGATTTGGACAGGTTTCAGGTGGATTTGGACAGGTTTCAGGTGGATTTGAACAGGTTTCAGATGGATTTGGACAGGTTTCAGGTGGATTTGGACAGGTTTCAGGTGGATTTGAACAGGTTTCAGATGGATTTGAACAGGTTTCAGGAGGATTTGAACAGGTTTCAGGTGGATTTGAACAGGTTTCAGGAGGATTTGAACAGGTTTCAGATAGATTTGAACAGGTTTCAGGTGGATTTGAACAGGTTTCAGATGGATTTGAACAGGTTTCAGGAGGATTTGAACAGGTTTCAGATGGATTTGAACAGGTTTCAGATGGATTTGAACAGGTTTGGGATGGATTTGAACAGGTTTCAGATGGATTTGAACAGGTTTGGGATGGATTTGAACAGGTTTCAGATGGATTTGAACAGGTTTCAGATGGATTTGGACAGGTTTCAGGGGGATTTGAACAGGTTTCAGGTGGATTTGAACAGGTTTCAGGAGGATTTGAACAGGTTTCAGATGGATTTGAACAGGTTTCAGGTGGATTTGAACAGGTTTCAGGTGGATTTGAACAGGTTTCAGGTGGATTTGAACAGGTTTCAGATAGATTTGGACAGGTTTCAGATGAGACTGTGTTCTTGAAATGTCCCTCACCAGATCCTGTAGTTCTCGCAGCTGTTTCCCGCTCAGACCCCCCAGACCCAGGTCATCCTCCTCTTCGTCCTGATTGGCTGCTGCTCCTCCGGCGCTCGGACCCTGTTTGATGAAGAACTCCTCGCTCTGGTCCAACAGTAAACCATGGAGCATCCAGGCGGCCAGCTGCTTGTACATGACGCCATGACACACGCAAAGGATCCTGGGAAAAGAGCGTTAACAGGGAGTTGAACAGGTTTAAACAGGATTTAGAAGAATCAGAAGAGATTTTAGATGGATTTGATTCAGTTGGATCAGAGGATATTTTTGGGGGATTTAAACAGGTTTTGTGTGGATCAGAGCAGGTTCTGTGTGGATCAGAGCAGGTTCTGTGTGGATCAGAGCAGGTTTTGTGTGGATCAGAGCAGGTTCTGTGTGGATCAGAGCAGGTTTTGTGTGGATCAGAGCAGGTTCTGTGTGGATCAGAGCAGGTTCTGTGTGGATCAGAGCAGGTTTTGTGTGGATCAGAGCAGGTTCTGTGTGGATCAGAGCAGGTTCTGTGTGGATCAGAGCAGGTTCTGTGTGGATCAGAGCAGGTTCTGTGTGGATCAGAGCAAGTTCTGTGTGGATCAGAGCAGGTTTTGTGTGGATCAGAGCAGGTTCTGTGTGGATCAGAGCAGGTTCTGTGTGGATCAGAACAGGTTTTGTCTGGACTCACTTCTCCAGAGCGGTGCGAACAGGGGGCAGGCCTCCACAGCTGTGTTTGTGGACCGTCTCCAGGATCTGACAGCCGTGAATCTGAGCCAAACCAAAACCAGTTTAACTCTACAGAATCTGAGTAAAACCTGATCTGAACCGAACTGAACCGGTACCTTCTGGGTTCTGATGGAGTCCACCACAAACATCACCGACGGGAACAGCAACTGAAACTGACACAACACCGCGCTGGGCTTTACTCAGGAATATTTCATTATTCATGCAACAATCAACGTTACACAACAACAACTAACCCTAACAACAGTAACTAGAGGTGACAAAAATAGACAAAAAGCTCTGATATTTGAAGGAATTCTCACCTGGTCCAGTTTGTAGTTCACGTGGGAAATGGTCAGATGAGGGTCTCCCAGAAACTGAAACAAAAACAAACATCTATAATTCTCTCTGAATTCTAGCTGCATTAGTGTAAACTCAGACCAGTTTAGATTAAAACAGCACTAAAAAGACTGATATTTCTATTGCAACGTAAAACACAGATAAATACTGTCAATTCAATCACGTAATGTTTAACGAGGAGGAGATAATTGTCGTCCTGACGCTGAAGTCACAGCTAAGCTAACGCTAAACTCTAAACTTCAGTTTGGTCAAATGGATTAGTATTTTGTGGTTTTATTTTTTAATAAAAGAGAAGCAGGAGAGGTCCCTAGGCTGCTTTTGGAGGAGAGTGGAGTCTGGAGAAAATAATATTTATTACATATTACATGTTTATTTCTGGTGTCAGTGGTGAGTGAAGTTCATTGATCTGATGAAACATTAGAGACAGATGTAAAATGGGATTACCTCTTGATTTGTGATAAACGTGTCTGATTTATCTAATGTTTGGGCTTGATCCTAAACCTGCTCAGACGTCACTTTAATGTGTTCATCTCTGGGGTCTGACTCTTCCATCCGCCATATTGGCATGAAAGTGTGAGTTCCATCAGAGGCTTACCTTTGTGTGGATCTGCAAGGAATTAAAGAACTCACAGTGTAACCTTCAAATGCCTTCATTTATTTATGGCACAAAGAGTAATGATTAGAAAAAGGCAGAAAGAAATTGTTTAAATGGCTGAATTTGGTCCAAGTTTATTCAAAAACAAATCCATCAAATGGATAATTAAAAATGATGCCCGTCTAACACTAGAATACAGCAGTAAAATCTGAGTATACACCTATTTTCCCTTGTTTTATGACCAAAAATACCACACCGATGTTCCACCTCAGCGCGCAGGACAGTGGGTAGATCAGACCACAACTCAGTCCTACTCACACCTGAATACAAGCCTGTTGTTAAACAACAACCAGCTGTAGTGAGGACAGTGAGGATGTGGTCCAATGAGGGTTTGGAGACTCTTCGTGGTGCATTGGAGGCCACCGACTGGGAGGCTTTCTATGATGCTTATGGGGGATATAGACGGACTAACAGACCGTAACTCTGAGTACACTGGGTTCTCTGTCGATTATTCCATCCTCAACAAAAAGGTCCGCTGTTACCCAAATAATAAACCTTGGGTCACAAGTGAACTGAAGAGCTTACTTAATGAAAAAGAGGGCTTTTAAGACAGGTGACAAGACAGAACTCAAGAGGGTACAAAAAGAGCTGGAAAGGAAACTTGGGAGAATAGAGACAACTATTGGAGAAAGTTGGAGGAAAAACTGGAAAATAATCAAGCCAGAGCCGTCTGGAGTGGGATGAGGGAAATAACTGTCCCCCTCACTCACCTAATGACTCTCCCACACCTTCTGACAGTACAGCCACTACAAGCTCTACTGCTGATCAGGTGAGGAGAGACTTAGAGAGGCTTCATCTGGACCGATGGCATAAGCCCTCGAGTACTGAAAGTTGAGCCTGCAACACCTCTTCAATATGAGCTTGTACCACCAGAAAGTCCCGGAGCTATGGACAACATCATGTCTGGTCCCAGTGCCAAAGAAAGGACGCCCAGCGGAACTGAAGGACCACAGGCCCATAGCTCTGACCTCCCACATAATGAAGGTCATGGAGAGGTTGGTCTTGGCCCACCTGAGGACACCTGTAGCCTCCAGAACTGTGCACTGAATTTTATTTGGATTTTATTTGAATTAGGAACTTAGGTTCTTAATCTATCTATTTATATCTGTATTGTGTTGTATGTTAAGTAAATGTGTGCTGCTGTGACAAACTAATTTCCCTCTGGGATTAATAAAGTTCGCTCCTCATCTTCCTCCTCCTCTTCCTCCTCTCTCAGCGTTGCCAAACCAGCCTCCTGCTCCTCCCTGAGGAACCGGTGCAGCCGCTCGAACAGGGCTACCATCTGCTGCTCGCAGTAAACCGCCTGTTTCTCTGAGTGTCGGAGCAGTTCCTCGTAGCTTTTCTCCAGTTTCTCGTAGCTCTGTCTCTTTTCTGTGAGAGACTGGAGGTCTGATCGGAGCTGCTCCTTCAGATCACTCACTGCTGTCTCCAGAGGAACCACCGTGTGCTGTTGGTGCAGAGAGAACTCACAGACGGGACACAGCTCTCGGGCCTCGTCTTTACAGAACAGTGGAGGAACCTCTGGGTGTTTGCTGCAGAACTTCTCTCCTGTTTGTGCTTTGACCTTCTGCTTCTCATTGAATGAAATACACAGTTTTTTCAGAGCAAAGTCTACATCTGGAAAGTCTTTAGAGGACTTCCTTCTACAAACAGGACAGGTTCTGGAGCTGCTCTGGTCCCAGTGGGTCTGGAGGCAGCTGGAGCAGAAGCTGTGGTGACAGCTCAGAGACACAGGTTCTTTAAACGTCTCCAAACACACAGAGCAGGTCAGAAAGTCTTCAACAAGTGCAATCTTTTCAGCCATTTTCACTTTAACAAAGACTCACCGAATCCCAGTCTTTATTCCTCAGTGAAACGCTCCAGTTTGTGATTTTAGGACAAAACTCATTGAAATGTCGACAAGACTCTGTGTCATAACAGTCACATGAATGTGAATCTGATGTCCACCAGCAGATGGGGCTATTGCCTCAGAGACATAAACTCATCTGCACAAAGGTCTCAGACTCAGTTTTGCTTAGTATTTGTTTTATTTGGACGTGCAGCAGTTGAACTGAACACTGTTTTCTGGTCTCAGTCTGTCAAATACAAATAGACTTTTTGTCCCATAATTGGTTTGTTCTCATCTGCTCTATTAACAAAAGTAGTACACAACAACAACAAAGTAAACAGATAGAATTCAATAAGATTTTCTCAGGGTCAGGGATGTCGTAAACCTGAAGGGACGCCCTCAAACCTGGCGGCGAGGCGGTCTAGTACCTGAGTGACTCTTTTGAAAGCATGTTTGTGAAAGTGTTGGCCGTACCTCTTGCTCCAGGTCAAGCAGGGCCTGTCTGTACGGCTGCAGCATCGAGTCCAGTCCGGTGCAGAAGGCTCGGAGGTAGATCCCGTGGAGTCCGCTCTGAACCGGCTGCACACTGTGCTCCTGAACAGAAATAACACACAGAGCTTTGTGTGGAACATAAATTTATTAACAAGGGATTCAATTCAATTTGAAAGGAACCAATTGTGGACCAACTATAACATGTTTAAATCCTTCTAAAACCTGTTCCCACCTGGGCGTGCACGTGTCCTGTGTGCTGCTCGATGAACTCGGTGAAGCGGATGTAGTCTGAGCCCAGTTTACAGAGTCGGTTGAGGACACCGGTTTCACTGGGATGGAGGAAGGGCAGCTCCTGAGACACCTGCGGGACATAAACACAAACTCAAAACGCACTATGCTGCTGCTAGTGTCTCAAACACATAAGAAAATTTTAAAAAAGCTAATAAAATTTAAAATTTCTTATATATGACAACTGGACAAATTTAACATTTAGTAATCCTGATTACTGGTCTTTTAATAAATAAAAGTCAAATTAAGAAGTAATATTAATTTCGAAAGCCGGACAAAAATGATTTTATTTTTTTAATACATTTTTTATTCATGTATACGCGTCTTATCAGACTGTAAATCCGGTCGTTTAATGTTTAATTGTGTTATTTTGACTCTGCGTAACTATTAAACTTAATACTTAGCCTGTAGGAGACAGAAACCGCATTTATGCTCAAGGTATCCTCAAAACCAGTCTAAACTCATCACCTGCAGCCCGCTCCGCTTGTTCCAGGTGAAAATCGTGCCCGGATGGCCGCTCAGAGCCAGCAGCAGCTCGTGAATCATCCTGGAAGCGCTTTTTATTCTTTATCAAACCATTAAAACCACACAAAACCCGTTCCCGTTTTATTCCCTTTACGGCTACGCTCAGCTCTGTATCTTCTACGCTTCCATCAAAACAAACCGCCGCTACACCTACTTCCGGCGCAGCGTTACTACGTTAACGTCGCAAAGGCTTATGGGTTTTGTAGGAAATTTGTATTCTCATTCTTATCCGTTGTTTTACTGCCTTTTTCCTTAACATTTGCTTTATTTCCTTCCCCTATTAACACTTTTCCATCGTCTAACTACTCATTCTGCAAATTTGATTAATATTAATTTGTTTATAATCGATAAAGCTCGTTTTTTCTTTGGCAAATCGTCATTCTGAAGCCACAAAGCGGAACTTCGTCACTCCTCGGCGATGTAGCTTGGTCGGAGCGGCTCCGTGTGGAAAAGTCTCGGTATTTTATGCTTTTATATAAAATTCTAATACTATATTTTCACAGTTTCCAGGTCAAACGTATCTAAATAGGTCGTTTATAATCTTTTAGCTGTTTTTTGGCACCTCAATAAGCTGTGGTTTCATAATTGCTGTGTTTGAGTCAGGTTTATTGGCTTGCGATGAATTTAACCATTTAACAACCTTGAATTAGCTCAAATATGTCTATAATCCTTTTCATTTGTCTTCTAATTAAGCTATTGTTGTAGACATGACATGACGTTACACCTTATATTCAATAAAGGTTGTTTTTTTTTAACCAAAAAATAATCTAAACATCTAACTTTTTCAAGACCGTGGAATGACAATGGTAAATCAGGTGCAAAGGCAGATTTTGGATGAAATAAATGTTTATGTGGATTGTGGAAATGAGAGGAGATGAATTATTATCGTGGATTTTGTCAGATATTTGTGAATTGGAAAGTCAGACTTGGACCAAAGGGAAACTGAATGTTATGGCTCACTTCCTGTTAAACTGTGACGTAGATAAGTAACACAATGGGCCTCTGAGGGAGAGATAAAGTGTTCTGATTCAATTCTATTTCTTCCTTTTAATTTTAGTCCTGGCTTAGTCCAGGTTTAGACCTGGTTTAGACCTGGTTTAGTCCTGGTTCAGTCCTGGTTTAGTCCTGGTTTAGTCCTGGTTTAGTCCTGGTTTAGACCTGGTTTAGTCCTGGTTTAGTCCTGGTTTAGACCTGGTTTAGACCTGGTTTAGTCCTGGTTTAGTCCTGGTTTAGTCCTGGTTTAGACCTGGTTTAGACCTGGTTTAGACCTGGTTCAGTCCTGGTTTAGACCTGGTTTCGTCCTGGTTCAGTCCTGGTTCAGTCCAGATTTAGTCCAGGTTTAGTCCTGGTTTAGTCCAGGTTTAGTCCTGGTTTAGACCTGGTTTAGACCTGGTTTCGTCCTGGTTCAGTCCTGGTTCAGTCCAGATTTAGTCCAGGTTTAGACCTGGTTCAGTCCTGGTTTAGACCTGGTTTAGTCCTGGTTTAGTCCTGGTTCAGTCCAGGTTTAGTCCTGGTTCAGTCCAGGTTCAGTCCAGGTTTAGTCCTGGTTCAGTCCAGGTTCAGTCCAGGTTTAGTCCTGGTTTAGACCTGGTTTAGACCTGGTTTAGTCCTGGTTCAGTCCTGGTTTAGTCCTGGTTTAGACCTGGTTTAGTCCTGGTTTAGACCTGGTTTAGTCCTGGTTTAGTCCTGGTTTAGACCTGGTTCAGTCCTGGTTTAGACCTGGTTTCGTCCTGGTTCAGTCCTGGTTCAGTCCAGATTTAGTCCAGGTTTAGTCCTGGTTTAGTCCAGGTTTAGACCTGGTTTAGTCTTGGTTTTGTGTTGGTGTAGATCTGATCTAGAAGGTTTTAGCTGGATATGAACAGGTTTTAGTTGGACTTGAACAGGTTTTGCCAGTCCTGACCCTCCTCTGGTCCTGCTGTAGACCATGTCGGACCAGACTCTGGAGGATTACCTGGCTCAGAACCCTCAGGTGAGGCAGTGGGCGGAGTCTCAGCGCGGAGCCTGTGAGAGCCTCAAACAGTGGAGCGCCAGGCGGACTTTCATCCTCCGCAACATGGACTTCCTCGGACTCGGACCTGAACCGGGCCGGACTCCAGAACCAGGACCTGCTCTGGACCGACTCCTGGCCCTGTCCATGGTCTGGGCCAACCATGTGTTTCTGGGCTGCAGGTAAGACTGGGTTTAGTCTTGGTTTAGACCTGGTTTAGTCCTGGTTCTGACCCAGTCTTGACCTGGTTCAGACCCGGCCCTGACCTGGTTTTGCCCGGTCTTCCTCAGGTATCCTCAGTTGGTGATGGACAGAGTTTTGAAAATGGCCGACGGGATCGAGGTCCGTGACGCTCCTCAGTTCAGCCTCAGAGACCAGCTCAAGTCCAGGTCCAAGAAGAGTCTCCCGGGGTCAGGTAAAGTCCTGGTTCAGTCCTGGTTCAGTCCTGGTCCAGACCTGGTTCAGTCCTGGTTCAGTTCTGGTTCACTGAAGGTAAAACCAGGCAAAACCTGTTTAAATCTAGCTGAACCTGTTCAATTCCATCTAAAACTTGTTCAAATCCACCTAAAACCTGTTCAGATCCATCTAAAACCTGTTTAAATTCACCTAAAACCAGTTTAAATTCATCTAAAATCTGTTTAAATCCATCCAAAACCTGTTCAAATCCAACTAAAACCTATTTAAATCCAACTAAAACCTGCTCAAGGACACAGTTCACTTTTCCTTTTATTGTTTTTGTTTTTATTTTCAGACGATGAAGCCGAGAACTGTGTGAAGCGACCCAAGTCCGTCCTGAACTCGGACTCGTCCTCGTCCTCGGTCCCTCCGGCTCCGAAGTCCGGTCCTCGGTCCCAGGCCCCGGCCGAGCACCAGTCCTTCTTCAACCGTCTGTACAAAGCCGTGGCCTGGAAGCTGGTGTCGGCCGGCGGCTTCGGGCCCAACCTGGACCACTTCGAGATCCTGCGCAGCTGCGTGGAGTCCTGCAAAGACTCGCTGACCTGCGTGTTCGTCCCGCTCAAGGACATCGCGGGTTTACCGGCCGGCCGAGCGCAGAAGGAGGGCCACGTGTGCGAGATCCGCTGCCGCACCGTTTATCTCGGGACGGGGTACGGCCGGGACGAGGCGGCCGCCAGAGCCATGGCCTCCAAGGAAGCCCTCAAGGTGTTCCAGGGAAGAAAGGTCCAGGTGAAGATCTGTCGGAGGAGGTTCAGAGGGAAGGACGTGGAGGATCTGATGCTTTTGGACGATCAGCCGAGGAGCCAGGGCTTTCCTCCGGCGCTGAGTTACCCGTTCAGCAGCGAGTACAGCGAGGAGACGGGCTCGTAGTGACCTCCAGAGACGGGTTCACCCAAAAATAAACTCTTACACAGGATAAATGTGAAAAGAAGGGACCATGTTTGTTTGAAAATCTCACAGAAATTCATCAATGTGCCATTTTTAAGTGTCGTTTCTGCTAAATGTTAAATAGGAGCCAATAATCCAACTAAAACCTGCTCAAATCTGACTAAAACTGTTAAAATCCAAATAAAACCTGTTCATATCCATCTAAAACCTGTTTAAATCCATCTAAATCCTGTTTAAATCCATCTAAATCCTGTTTAAATCCATCTAAATCCTGTTTAAATCCATCTAAATCCTGTTTAAATCCATCTAAATCCTGTTTAAATCCATCTAGAACCTGTTTAAATCCATCTAGAACCTGTTTAAATCCATCTAAATCCTGTTTAAATCCATCTAGAACCTGTTTAAATCCATCTAGAACCTGTTTAAATCCATCTAGAACCTGTTTAAATCCATCTAGAACTTGAAGTGCAGGTGAAAATCAGCCAGATGCTTTTGGATCAGCCTGGGTTTTATTTTGAGAACAAAATGCAAAAATCTTGCATTAATCTATTTTCCTACATTTCCCATGATGCCGTTGTTCATCACTGAGAGTTTTACAATATTTTGGGAGAAAACAGTTCCTAGAGCCTTGTTTCCACCAAGTTTCAATAAAAATGGGTTGTTTGACTTGTTCAACCTGAAATTTGTTGCGTCGTGTCCTGTTAAAATACTTCTCAAGGTTCAGGAGAAGAATTCATTAAAACCTGTTCAGATCCTTATAAAACCTGTTCAGATCCAGTTCAACCCATACCTTTTTGGTGGAAACGGTTTCTTTTTGACAGAATATTATTTAAAAGTGAAGTTTGTTGTTGTTGAATAAGCTGTTTATTTTCCAAATTCTTTATAGTTTCTGAATTTATTGAAATAAAGTTTATATAATGTAATATGTGTGTTTTGACCCAAACCTTTCTATATTAAGTTTAAACTGTTTAATAAATGGTTCCTATTTTTCAAAGCTTTGCAGTGTCTTTTATTTAGAAAATCTTTATTCAATAGAACAGTGGACCGGGTTTAGACCAGAGTTAGACCAGAGTTAGACCAGGTTCAGACCGGGTTTAGACCAGGGTTTAGACCAGAGTTAGACCAGGTTCAGACCGGGATTAGACCAGGGTTAGACCAGGTTCAGACCGGGTTTAGACCAGAGTTAGACCAGAGTTAGACCAGGTTCAGACCGGGTTTAGACCAGAGTTAGACCAGAGTTAGACCAGGTTCAGACCGGGTTTAGACCAGAGTTAGACCAGAGTTAGACCAGGTTCAGACCGGGATTAGACCAGAGTTAGACCAAGTTTAGACCAGGGTTAGACCAGGTTTAGACCAGGTTTAGACCAGAGTTAGACCAGAGTTAGACCAGGTTCAGACCGGGTTTAGACCAGAGTTAGACCAAGTTTAGACCAGGGTTAGACCAGGTTTAGACCAGGTTTACACCAGAGTTAGACCAGAGTTAGACCAGAGTTAGACCAGGTTTAGACCAGAGTTAGACCAGGTTTAGACCAGGGTTAGACCAGGTTTAGACTGGGTTTAGACCAGGTTTAGACCAGTGTTTGACCAGGTTTAGACCAGAGTTAGACCAGGTTTAGACCAAGTTTAGACCAGAGTTAGACCAGGTTTAGACCAGAGTTAGACCAGAGTTAGACCAGGTTTACACCAGAGTTAGACCAGGTTTAGACCAGAGTTAGACCAGGTTTAGACCAGAGTTAGACCAGGTTTAGACCAGGGTTAGACCAGGTTTAGACTGGGTTTAGACCAGGTTTAGACCAGTGTTTGACCAGGTTTAGACCAGAGTTAGACCAGGTTTAGACCAAGTTTAGAGCAGAGTTAGACCAGGTTTAGACCAGAGTTAGACCAGGTTTTAACCAGGTTTTGCTTCAGCTGTTGCTCTCGTTTCAGACAAACATGATGATGATTGTTCTATGTTTATCGGCGGTGACTCAGAGGAGCCAAATCTGAACCGGGGTCGCCTTTGGCTCAGAGCAAACCAGTGACATTAAACTCAAACTGAAAATGTTAATGAGCCGTGAATCTGCCCAGTTTTCTGCTTCATTCATAATAATAACACACAAGACCAGACCAAAACCAGGACCCGAGGCCGTACAAATGCCTCTGTTTAAATCAAAACTTTTTCACTAAATTTGTTGGGTTTATTCATGAGTCAAATAAAGTTTGAATCAAATCAACTCAGTGTCTCCAGCTGCAGCTTTTCTCACAATTAACTCTATCATGATGTGTTCGGTTCCGTTTGGTCCATGGCCTGTCAAAATCTAATGGTAATAGATATTATTAAAATAAATAACATTTAGGCTAAAAATGATCGCAAATTTCCTCTGAACATAAAAAAAAACATTAATATGAATATGTCGAGCCTTTATACAAAAACAACCTGAAATCATTAAATAATAATTAATAGTATTTTTTGCCTCATTAGGTATTATGACCTCATTTTTGTTGTATGTACTTTTACAAACATAACCCATTTTAATCAATTTTACCGTAATATGCAACAATAAAATATTTTCAAACTTAGACAAGGCCAAAATAATTTTAAAGTAAGGTCAGTTTTGTACGGACTCTGAAACTGACATTGAACACGTCTGGACCGTTTCCCGCGCTGCGCAGGTGAATCTAATCCTCTGATGAGGTCACGAGCCCGCTCACCTGTCCCTGATGACTGACGGTATTTAACCGCGCACCGCAGAGCTCGTGTTGTGTTTGGTCCTGGTTCTGCGGCAGCATGAGCTCGGCCCGAAGCAGCGCGGGCACCGGCGCGGTCCTCATGGCGTGGCTCGGACTCTGGCTTTGGATTTGCGGAGGTCTAGCCCAGATCCCCAGCGCGCAACAACCGAGCCACGAGCTGTCACTTGGGCGTCTGGTCGGCCACGAGGAGTTCTTCACTGAACCGAACCAGGACCAAGTCTTTCCAGGCGCTGTTCGGACTCTGCTTCAAGGTAAAAACCGCACTCTTGATTTTTGAACACAATCGAACAGGTTACCTCACTGATTCGTAACATAAATCTTTAAGAATTCCCTTTAATTAGCTCGTTTAAGTATGAACCACACTACTTTAATAGTTTTTAAAAAAAACTCACCTTAACGCGTTTTTTCCTTCGATTTGAGACCGAATTAATTACCAAATTTCCCCGTTCTCAGACTCTTTAAAACAAAGTAATGCTGCAATTTCAACTCCTTCTCGTATAAATCCCATGTTTTAGTTTAAGTGAAGTCTTCCAGTTGTAACTAGGAACGTGTTACCTGGCTGTACTTGCATTAGTACCGTGTGCTAATCTGCTCAGGTGTGTTTAACCCTGACCTTTAACCTCTCTGCAGACGATGGGAGTCCACAGGCTTTGAACCAAATTTTGTGCAGCTGCAGCAATGGAACACTGCATCTATGGCTTTCAACGCTTCGATTCACAAATCTACGTTTTGGAGGTATGTTTGAACCCTTGATCAAATACTGAGTTTAAAGACTCAAAGGCTTTAACATTATGATGTGCTTTTGAATTAAAAGGGCATTTAAATCCAGTGTTTTCAGGATGGTAAAATAAAGCCAGTCAAAAAGAACAATGCTTTCTAATTTAAACCCTAATTTACCATCAAAGTACTTTGTTTTATTGGACTCTCTGGAGAAAGGCTTTCTATGATGGAAAATTAACTCTGAAACCACAATTCTGCTTTAAGCTATTTTCTCTAGACTAGCTAATCTTTCCAACTTTTAAAAAATCCCATCTGTTTTAAATGAGTCTACTCCTGGACCCAACAGGAACTCGTTTGGTCATAATGAAGGTTTTAGTCACTCTGGCACCAATTGTTTGCTTTCACTTTTTAAAATATAAAAAAATCTTACTTTAAAGCGGTCCGACTTGCTTGTGCCCTGTAATTTATGCAACACTTGCTTTAAAGTTAACTTTTTATTCTGCTCCTAAAAACAACCTAAACTCTACAGAACCATTTGGCCTGTATGTGGAGGCTGCACTTTCATTTTAAGGAAAGCATGGAGTGACCAAAATTGGTGCTTCTAGGTTTACAGCTTTTGTGATATTTCCCAAACGTGTGGCTCTGTTGGAGCATGTCGTTATGTTTGGTATTGAATTCTGAGTCTAGTGTTTAATCTTTGTAAAAGCTTCTACGGACGAGCCCTGGCTGTAAACTCTTTAGTCTGACATGATGAAATGAAACTCTTGTTCCTGTTTGACATCAGTTTGCTTTAGTATTATGGTGTGACTTAAGGGTTGGCAGAAAGCTACCAGATAGATGAGAGTTCAGTCATTTAAAACAGAAAATACTGGGTACACATGTGCCTTTCTCAACTAGTAGTTAGTACAATTGGTGCACTTAAAGGTACTTAAACAGTCTGCTACACCAGTCTTGTACCTACTTGAACCCTAAAATATCCTGTGGCTACAAACTGTCGTGTTTTCAGATGGTTCTGAAATCCTGGCTCGTCCTGACGGCTGTGGAGCGGTTTATGAGCAAGAGTCGTGGTTGGTGTTGACAGTTTCATCTCATGGATGTCCTACAGAGCTGCAGGTAAGGTCATACGCCTATTGCAAATGCATTTCCTGGAAGAGTTTGACCAACCACTGTAATTTATTTCAAACTAAGTAGTTGATGGCACTTCTCTGGGTTTTTGGGGATATATTAAAGCTGTATTCCCTGTTAAAATTATGCTATCTTTTATTCAAACTTGTCTTAAATTTGTGACTTGACCAGATTCTTTGCCCTCGTGTTGGGCAGAATGTAAATGCTGTTTTAGTGTCTACTGTGTGTGAAGGGCTTTACTTGCATAAATAAGTAGTCTTGGCTCATACACTTAAATCTTAGCTGCTTTGCTGTTGGTAGCAAGACAAATTGCTCAAACAGATCATCTGAAATTAGATGGGGGGGGGGGGGGGGGTTAGCCATATTGCCAAACTTGGGACCATTAGGCTCTTGGTTTACTTTTGAACGGTCACTCTTGAGAAATGTGAGAATCTAGGACAGATTAACCTTACTGAAAGCTGGAAGTAATTTAACTCAAACACTCACTCTACCGGAAAGCATCAAACTTAACCAAAATCTGATCAAATAAGGCCTGAAATGATAGCCACGTGTAACCCTTTTCTTTCTGGCAGAAGAAAATGGGATGTTTCTATGCCTTAAAGTTGAACCTTTTGGTATTGCATAATTTATTTTCAAATGTCTTTTCCAGATTGCAAACGGAGTCAGCTTGTGTTCTTTGACCCTGGTCTTTTTTGACAAAGTTCTGGAAAGGGACATGAAGGCAACACTAATCTGTGACTCAACAGGCACTGCTTTAAACCAGACTGGTGCTATGTTAACCACTGAAGAGCTGCAAACAGACAAAACAGATGGCTACAGCAAAAACTTGTTGGGTGACTTGAGCAGTGACGATAATGGCTACAACTCTGAGTACTACCCTGGAATTAGTTTTGGTAGTGGCTTCAGACATTACAGTTATGGAAGTAATCACCATGATGATGCACACTTCCGCCAAAATGAAGATATGACAGATCTTAGCAGTGACTACATTCATGAGGGAAGTAGATATCGACATGGAGACAATGGTCATAGAAGGCTTGGTGGCATGTCCAGTGGTCCTGAGAACAAAAAAGATGAGGCCAAGAAAAAAGGTAACAGGGCAAAGGCTGATCTGAGCCACAGAACAGATGAAGTTGGACTGGGCCTGTCTAAAACGCCTCATAAAAGGAATCATGATGACAAAAAGGATAAAGAGGACTCATCCAAAACAAGACGTCCAGGTCACCCAGGCCACCATCATGGAGGTCACCATGGCAGTCATGACAAAGATCACCACAATAAAGGTACTAACAGACGTCCAGGCCACCATCATGGAGGTCACCATGGCAGTCATGACAAAGATCACCACAATGGCACTAATAGACGTCCAGGCCACCATCATGGAGGTCACCATGGCAGTCATGACAAAGATCACCACAATGGCACTAATAGACGTCCAGGCCACCATCATGGAGGTCACCATGGCAGTCATGACAAAGATCACCACAATAAAGGCGCAAATAGACGTCCAGGCCACCATCATGGAGGTCACCATGGCAGTCATGACAAAGATCACCACAATAAAGGCGCAAATAGACGTCCAGGCCACCATCATGGAGGTCACCATGGCAGTCATGACAAAGATCACCACAATGGCACTAATAGACGTCCAGGCCACCATCATGGAGGTCACCATGGCAGTCATGACAAAGATCACCACAATAAAGGCGCAAATAGACGTCCAGGCCACCATCATGGAGGTCACCATGGCAGTCATGACAAAGATGGCTCTACAACCAGACGTCCAGGTCGCCCCGGTGACAAAGATGGCTCTACAACCAGACGTCCAGGTCGCCCCGGTGACAAAGATGGCTCTACAACCAGACGTCCAGGTCGCCCCGGTGACAAAGATGGCTCTACAACCAGACGTCCAGGTCGCCCCGGTGACAAAGATGGCTCTACAACCAGACGTCCAGGTCGCCCCGGTGACAAAGATGGCGCTACAACCAGACGACCAGGTCGCCCCGGTGACAAAGATGGCTCTACAACCAGACGTCCAGGTCGCCCCGGTGACAAAGATGGCTCTACAACCAGACGTCCAGGTCGCCCCGGTGACAAAGATGGCACTACAACCAGACGTCCAGGTCGCCCCGGTGACAAAGATGACAACAATGACGACGACGACGACGACTACTACGACGCTACAGATGGCTCTACAACCAGACGTCCAGGTCGCCCCGGTGACAAAGATGACGACGACGACTATGATGCTACAGGTGGCTCTATAACCAGACGTCCAGGTCGCCCCGGTGACAAAGATAGCTCTATAACCAGACGTCCAGGTCGCCCCGGTGACAAAGATAGCTCTATAACCAGACGTCCAGGTCGCCCCGGTGACAAAGATGACGACGACGATGACGACGACTACGACTACGACTACTACTACGAAGCTACAAATGGCTCTACAACCAGACGTCCAGGTCGCCCCGGTGACAAAGATGGCTCTACAACCAGACGTCCGGGTCGCCCCGGTGACAAAGATGACGACGAAAACTACTACGACGCTACAGGTGGCTCTATAACCAGACGTCCAGGTCGCCCCGGAGATAAAGATGACGACGACGACTACGACGCTACAGATGGCTCTACAACCAGACGTCCAGGTCGCCCCGGTGACAAAGATGACGACGACGACGACTACGACTACTACTACTACTACGAAGCTACAAATGGCGCTACGACCAGACGTCCAGGTCGCCCCGGTGACAAAGATGGCGCTACGACCAGACGTCCAGGTCGCCCCGGTGACAAAGATGGCGCTACAACCAGACGTCCAGGTCGCCCCGGTGACAAAGATGACGACGACGACTACTACTACGAAGCTACAAATGGCTCTACAACCAGACGTCCAGGTCGCCCCGGTGACAAAGATGGTGCTACAACCAGACGTCCAGGTCGCCCCGGTGACAAAGATGGCGCTACAACCAGACGTCCAGGTCGCCCCGGTGACAAAGATGGCTCTATAACCAGACGTCCAGGTCGCCCCGGTGACAAAGATAGCTCTATAACCAGACGTCCAGGTCGCCCCGGTGACAAAGATGACGACGATGACGACGACTACGACTACTACTACGAAGCTACAAATGGCTCTACAACCAGACGTCCAGGTCGCCCCGGTGACAAAGATGGCTCTACAACCAGACGTCCGGGTCGCCCCGGTGACAAAGATGACGACGACAACTACTACGACGCTACAGGTGGCTCTATAACCAGACGTCCAGGTCGCCCCGGAGATAAAGATGACGACGACGACGACTACGACGCTACAGATGGCTCTACAACCAGACGTCCAGGTCGCCCCGGTGACAAAGATGACGACGACGACGACGACTACGACTACTACTACTACTACGAAGCTACAAATGGCTCTAGGACCAGACGTCCAGGTCGCCCCGGTGACAAAGATGGCGCTACGACCAGACGTCCAGGTCGCCCCGGTGACAAAGATGGCGCTACAACCAGACGTCCAGGTCGCCCCGGTGACAAAGATGGCGCTACAACCAGACGTCCAGGTCGCCCCGGTGACAAAGATGGCGCTACAACCAGACGTCCAGGTCGCCCCGGTGACAAAGATGGTGCTACAACCAGACGTCCAGGTCGCCCCGGTGACAAAGATGGCGCTACAACCAGACGTCCAGGTCGCCCCGGTGACAAAGATGGCGCTACAACCAGACGTCCAGGTCGCCCCGGTGACAAAGATGGCGCTACAACCAGACGTCCAGGTCGCCCCGGTGACAAAGATGGCGCTACAACCAGACGTCCAGGTCGCCCCGGTGACAAAGATGGCGCTACAACCAGACGTCCAGGTCGCCCCGGAGACAAAGATGACGACGACTACGACTACTACTACTACTACGAAGCTACAAATGGCTCTACAACCAGACGTCCAGGTCGCCCCGGTGACAAAGATGGCTCTACAACCAGACGTCCAGGTCGCCCCGGTGACAAAGATGACGACGACGACGACTACGACTACGACGCTACAGGTGGCTCTACAACCAGACGTCCAAGTCGCCCCGGTGACAAAGATGACGACTACGACGCTACAGGTGGCTCTACAACCAGACGTCCAGGTCGCCCCGGTGACAAAGATGGCTCTACAACCAGACGTCCAGGTCGCCCCGGTGACAAAGATGACGACGACTACTACGACGCTACAGATGGCTCTACAACCAGACGTCCAGGTCGCCCCGGTGACAAAGATGACGACGACGACGACGATGACGACTACTACTACTACGAAGCTACAAATGGCTCTAGGACCAGACGTCCAGGTCGCCCCGGTGACAAAGATGGCGCTACGACCAGACGTCCAGGTCGCCCCGGTGACAAAGATGGCGCTACAACCAGACGTCCAGGTCGCCCCGGTGACAAAGATGACGACGACGACTACTACTACGAAGCTACAAATGGCTCTACAACCAGACGTCCAGGTCGCCCCGGTGACAAAGATGGCGCTACAACCAGACGTCCAGGTCGCCCCGGTGACAAAGATGGCGCTACAACCAGACGTCCAGGTCGCCCCGGTGACAAAGATGGCGCTACAACCAGACGTCCAGGTCGCCCCGGTGACAAAGATGGCGCTACAACCAGACGTCCAGGTCGCCCCGGTGACAAAGATGACGACGACTACGACTACTACTACTACGAAGCTACAAATGGCTCTACAACCAGACGTCCAGGTCGCCCCGGTGACAAAGATGGCTCTACAACCAGACGTCCAGGTCGCCCCGGTGACAAAGATGACGACGACGACGCTACAGGTGGCTCTACAACCAGACGTCCAAGTCGCCCCGGTGACAAAGATGACGACGACGACTACTACGACGCTACAGGTGGCTCTATAACCAGACGTCCAGGTCACCCCGGTGACAAAGATGGCGCTACAACCAGACGTCCAGGTCGCCCCGGTGACAAAGATGGCGCTACAACCAGACGTCCAGGTCGCCCCGGTGACAAAGATGGCGCTACAACCAGACGTCCAGGTCGCCCCGGTGACAAAGATGACAACGATGACGACGACGACGACTACTACGAAGCTACAAATGGCTCTACAACCAGACGTCCAGGTCGCCCCGGTGACAAAGATGGCTCTATAACCAGACGTCCAGGTCGCCCCGGTGACAAAGATAGCTCTATAACCAGACGTCCAGGTCGCCCCGGTGACAAAGATAGCTCTATAACCAGACGTCCAGGTCGCCCCGGTGACGACTACTACTATGAAGCTACAAATGGCTCTACAACCAGACGTCCAGGTCGCCCCGGTGACAAAGATGACGACGACGACTACTACTACTACGAAGCTACAAATGGCTCTACAACCAGACGTCCAGGTCGCCCCGGTGACAAAGATGGCTCTACAACCAGACGTCCAGGTCGCCCCGGAGACCAAGATGACGACGACTACGACGCTACAGGTGGCTCTACAACCAGACGTCCAGGTCGCCCCGGTGACAAAGATGACGACAACTACTACGACGCTACAGGTGGCTCTATAACCAGACGTCCAGGTCGCCCCGGAGACAAAGATGATGACGACGACGACTACGACGCTACAGGTGGCTCTATAACCAGACGTCCAGGTCGCCCCGGAGACAAAGATGACGACGACTACGACGCTACAGATGGCTCTACAACCAGACGTCCAGGTCGCCCCGGTGACAAAGATGGCGCTACAACCAGACGTCCAGGTCGCCCCGGAGACAAAGATGACGACGACTACGACGCTACAGATGGCTCTACAACCAGACGTCCAGGTCGCCCCGGTGACAAAGATGGCGCTACAACCAGACGTCCAGGTCGCCCCGGAGACAAAGATGACGACTACTACTACTACGAAGCTACAAATGGCTCTACAACCAGACGTCCAGGTCGCCCCGGTGACAAAGATGGCTCTACAACCAGACGTCCAGGTCGCCCCGGTGACAAAGATGACGACGACGCTACAGATGGCTCTACAACCAGACGTCCAGGTCGCCCCGGTGACAAAGATGGCGCTACAACCAGACGTCCAGGTCGCCCCGGTGACAAAGATGGCGCTACAACCAGACGTCCAGGTCGCCCCGGTGACAAAGATGACGACGACGCTACAGATGACTCTACAACCAGACGTCCAGGTCGCCCCGGTGACAAAGATGGCGCTACAACCAGACGTCCAGGTCGCCCCGGTGACAAAGATGGCGCTACAACCAGACGTCCAGGTCGCCCCGGTGACAAAGATGATGATGATGACGACGACGGTGACTACGACGCTACAGATGGCGCTACAACCAGACGTCCAGGTCGCCCCGGTGACAAAGATGACGACGACGCTACAGATGGCTCTACAACCAGACGTCCAGGTCGCCCCGGTGACAAAGATGGCGCTACAACCAGACGTCCAGGTCGCCCCGGTGACAAAGATGGCGCTACAACCAGACGTCCAGGTCGCCCCGGTGACAAAGATGGCGCTACAACCAGACGTCCAGGTCGCCCCGGTGACAAAGATGGCGCTACAACCAGACGTCCAGGTCACCCCGGTGACAAAGATGACGACCACGCTACAGATGGCGCTACAACCAGACGTCCAGGTCGCCCCGGTGACAAAGATGGCGCTACAACCAGACGTCCAGGTCGCCCTGGTGACAAAGATGACGAAGATGACTACGACGCTACAGATGGCGCTACAACCAGACGTCCAGGTCGCCCCGGTGACAAAGATGGCGCTACAACCAGACGTCCAGGTCGCCCCGGTGACAAAGATGGCGCTACAACCAGACGTCCAGGTCGCCCCGGTGACAAAGATGGCGCTACAACCAGACGTCCAGGTCGCCCCGGTGACAAAGATGGCGCTACAACCAGACGTCCAGGTCGCCCCGGTGACAAAGATGGCGCTACAACCAGACGTCCAGGCCGCCCCGGTGACAAAGATGATGACGACGACGGTGACTACGACGCTACAGATGGCGCTACAACCAGACGTCCAGGTCGCCCCGGTGACAAAGATGGCGCTACAACCAGACGTCCAGGTCGCCCCGGTGACAAAGATGACTACGACGCTACTGATGGCTCTACAACCAGACGTTCAGGTCGCCCCGGCGACAAAGATGACGAAGATGACGACCACGCTACAGATGGCGCTACAACCAGACGTCCAGGTCGCCCCGGTGACAAAGATGGCGCTACAACCAGACGTCCAGGTCGCCCCGGTGACAAAGATGACGACGACGCTACAAATGACTCTACAACCAGACGTCCAGGTCGCCCCGGTGACAAAGATGGCGCGACAACCAGACGTCCAGGTCGCCCCGGTGACAAAGATGGCGAAGGTGACTACGACTCTACAGACGGCGCTACAACCAGACGTCCAGGTCGCCCCGGCGACAAAGATGGCGAAGATGACTACGACTCTACAGACGGCGCTACAACCAGACGTCCAGGTCGCCCCGGTGACAAAGATGGCGCTACAACCAGACGTCCAGGTCGCCCCGGTGACAAAGATGGCGCTACAACCAGACGTCCAGGTCGCCCCGGCGACAAAGATGGCGCTACAACCAGACGTCCAGGTCGCCCCGGCGACAAAGATGGTGAAGATGACTACGACGCTACAGATGGCGCTACAACCAGACGTCCAGGTCGCCCCGGCGACAAAGATGGTGAAGATGACTACGACGCTACAGATGGCGCTACAACCAGACGTCCAGGTCGCCCCGGTGACAGGGATGACGGAGATGGCTCTACAACTAGACGTCCAGGTCGCCCATGTGATGAAGATGACTACGACGCTACAGATGGCGCTACAACCAGACGTCCAGGTCGCCCCGGCGACAAAGATGGCGCTACAACCAGACGTCCAGGTCGCCCCGGCGACAAAGATGGCGCTACAACCAGACGTCCAGGTCGCCCCGGCGACAAAGATGGCGCTACAACCAGACGTCCAGGTCGCCCCGGCGACAAAGATGGCGCTACAACCAGACGTCCAGGTCGCCCCGGCGACAGGGATGACGACGCTACAACCAGACGTCCAGGTCGCCCCGGTGACAGGGATGACGAAGATGGCGCTACAACCAGACGTCCTGGTCGCCCCGGTGACAGGGATGACGACGCTACAACCAGACGTCCAGGTCGCCCCGGGGACAGGGATGACGAAGATGTCGCTACAACCAGACGTCCAGGTCGCCCCGGTGACAGGGATGACGACGATGGCGCTACAACCAGACGTCCAGGTCGCCCCGGTGACAGGGATGACGAAGATGGCGCTACAACCAGACGTCCAGGTCGCCCCGGTGACCGGGATGATGAAGATGACTACGACGCTACAGATGGCTCTACAACCAGACGTCCAGGTCGCCCCGGTGACAGGGATGACGACGCTACAACCAGACGTCCAGGTCGCCCCGGTGACAGGGATGACGACGCTACAACCAGACGTCCAGGTCGCCCCGGTGACAGGGATGACGACGCTACAACCAGACGTCCAGGTCGCCCGGTGACAGGGATGACGACGCTACAACCAGACGTCCAGGTCGCCCCGGTGACAGGGATGACGACGCTACAACCAGACGTCCAGGTCGCCCCGGTGACAGGGATGACGACGCTACAACCAGACGTCCAGGTCGCCCCGGTGACAGGGATGACGACGCTACAACCAGACGTCCAGGTCGCCCCGGTGACAGGGATGACGAAGATGGCGCTACAACCAGACGTCCTGGTCGCCCCGGTGACAAAGACGACGACGGCGCTACAACCAGACGTCCTGGTCGCCCCGGTGACAGGGATGACGACGCTACAACCAGACGTCCAGGTCGCCCCGGTGACAGGGATGACGACGCTACAACCAGACGTCCAGGTCGCCCCGGTGACAGGGATGACTATGACGACGCTACAACCAGACGTCCAGGTCGCCCCGGTGACAGGGATGACGAAGATGGCGCTACAACCAGACGTCCTGGTCGCCCCGGTGACAAAGACGACGACGGCGCTACAACCAGACGTCCTGGTCGCCCCGGTGACGACGACGACGGCGCTACAACCAGACGTCCAGGTCGCCCCGGTGACAGGGATGACGACGCTACAACCAGACGTCCAGGTCGCCCCGGGGACAGGGATGACTATGATGACGCTACAACCAGACGTCCAGGTCGCCCCGGTGACAGGGATGACGACGCTACAACCAGAAGTCCAGGTCGCCCCGGGGACAGGGATGACTATGACGACGCTACAACCAGACGTCCAGGTCGCCCCGGTGACAGGGATGACTATGACGACGCTACAACCAGACGTCCAGGTCGCCCCGGTGACAGGGATGACGACGCTACAACCAGACGTCCAGGTCGCCCCGGGGACAGGGATGACTATGACGACGCTACAACCAGACGTCCAGGTCGCCCCGGTGACAGGGATGACTATGACGACGCTACAACCAGACGTCCAGGTCGCCCCGGTGACAGGGATGACGAAGATGGCGCTACAACCAGACGTCCTGGTCGCCCCGGTGACAAAGACGACGACGGCGCTACAACCAGACGTCCTGGTCGCCCCGGTGACGACGACGACGGCGCTACAACCAGACGTCCAGGTCGCCCCGGGGACAGGGATGACTATGATGACGCTACAACCAGACGTCCAGGTCGCCCCGGTGACAGGGATGACGACGCTACAACCAGACGTCCAGGTCGCCCCGGGGACAGGGATGACTATGACGACGCTACAACCAGACGTCCAGGTCGCCCCGGTGACAGGGATGACTATGACGACGCTACAACCAGACGTCCAGGTCGCCCCGGTGACAGGGATGACGAAGATGGCGCTACAACCAGACGTCCTGGTCGCCCCGGTGACAAAGACGACGACGGCGCTACAACCAGACGTCCAGGTCGCCCCGGTGACAGGGATGACGAAGATGGCGCTACAACCAGACGTCCTGGTCGCCCCGGTGACGACGACGACGGCGCTACAACCAGACGTCCAGGTCGCCCCGGGGACAGGGATGACTATGATGACGCTACAACCAGACGTCCAGGTCGCCCCGGTGACAGGGATGACGACGCTACAACCAGACGTCCAGGTCGCCCCGGGGACAGGGATGACTATGACGACGCTACAACCAGACGTCCAGGTCGCCCCGGTGACAGGGATGACGAAGATGGCGCTACAACCAGACGTCCAGGTCGCCCCGGGGACAGGGATGACTATGACGACGCTACAACCAGACGTCCAGGTCGCCCCGGGGACAGGGATGACTATGACGACGCTACAACCAGACGTCCAGGTCGCCCCGGTGACAAAGATGACGACGACGGCGCTACAACCAGAGGTCCAGGTCGCCCCGGTGACAGGGATGACTATGACGGCGCTACAACCAGACGTCCAGGTCGCCCCGGTGACAAGGATGACGACGCTACAACCAGACGTCCAGGTCGCCCCGGTGACAAAGATGACGACGACGGCGCTACAACCAGACGTTCAGGTCGCCCCGGGGACAGGGATGACTATGACGACGCTACAACCAGACGTCCAGGTCGCCCCGGTGACAGGGATGACGAAGATGGCGCTACAACCAGACGTCCAGGTCGCCCCGGTGACAGGGATGACGAAGATGGCGCTACAACCAGACGTCCAGGTCGCCCCGGGGACAGGGATGACGAAGATGGCGCTACAACCAGACGTCCAGGTCGCCCCGGTGACAAAGATGATGAAGATGGCGCTATAACCAGACGTCCAGGTCGCCCTGGTGACAGGGATGACGACGCTACAACCAGACGTCCAGGTCGCCCTGGTGACAGGGATGACGACGCTACAACCAGACGTCCAGGTCGCCCCGGTGACAAGGATGACGACGCTACAACCAGACGTCCAAGTCGCCCCGGTGACAAAGATGACGACGACGGCGCTACAACCAGACGTCCAGGTCGCCCCGGTGACAAAGATGACGACGACGGCGCTACAACCAGACGTCCAGGTCGCCCCGGGGACAGGGATGACTATGACGGCGCTACAACTAGACGTCCAGGTCGCCCCGGTGACAAAGATGACGACGACGGCGCTACAACCAGACGTCCAGGTCGCCCCGGGGACAGGGATGACTATGACGACGCTACAACCAGACGTCCAGGTCGCCCCGGTGACCGGGATGACGAAGATGGCGCTACAACCAGACGTCCAGGTCGCCCCGGGGACAGGGATGACGAAGACGGCGTTTCAACCAGACGTCCAGGTGGCCCCTGGGACAGGGATGACTATGACGGCGCTACAACCAGACGTCCAGGTCGCCCCGGTCACAGGGATGACGAAGATGGCGCTACAACCAGACGTCCAGGTCGCCCCAGGGACAGGGATGACGAAGATGGCGCTACAACCAGACGTCCAGGTCGCCCCGGTGACAAAGATGACGACGACGGCGCTACAACCAGACGTCCAGGTCGCCCCGGGGACAGGGATGACTATGACGGCGCTACAACCAGACGTCCAGGTCGCCCCGGTCACAGGGATGACGAAGATGGCTCTCCAACCAGGCGTCCAGGTCGCCCCGGTGACAGGGATGACGGCGCTACAACCAGGCGTCCAGGTCGCCCCGGTGACAGGGATGACGACGCTACAACCAGACGTCCAGGTCGCCCCGGGGACAGGGATGACTATGACGGCGCTACAACCAGACGTCCAGGTCGCCCCGGTGACAGGGATGACTATGACGACGCTACAACCAGACGTCCAGGTCGCCCCGGTGACAAGGATGGCTCTACAACCAGACGTCCAGGTCGCCCCGGGGACAGGGATGACGACGATGGCGCTACAACCAGACGTCCAGGTCGCCCCGGTGACAGGGATGACGGCGCTACAACCAGACGTCCAGGTCGCCCCGGTGACAGGGATGACGACGCTACAACCAGGCATCCAGGTCGCCCCGGTGACAGGGATGACGACGCTACAACCAGACGTCCAGGTCGCCCCGGTGACAGGGATGACGAAGATGGCTCTACAACCAGACGTCCAGGTCACCCTGGTGACAAGGATGGCTCTACAACCAGACGTCCAGGTCGCCCTGGTGACAAGGATGGCTCTACAACCAGACGTCCAGGTCGCCCTGGTGACAAGGATGGCTCTACAACCAGACGTCCAGGTCGCCCCGGTGACAAAGATGACGACGACGACGGCGCTACAACCAGACGTCCAGGTGGCCCCTGGGACAGGGATGACTATGACGGCGCTACAACCAGACGTCCAGGTCGCCCCGGTGACAGGGATGACGAAGATGGCGCTACAACCAGACGTCCAGGTCGCCCCGGTGACAGGGATGACGAAGATGGCGCTACAACCAGACGTCCAGGTCGCCCCGGTGACAGGGATGACGAAGATGGCGCTACAACCAGACGTCCAGGTCGCCCCGGTGACAAGGATGACTACGCTACAACCAGACGTCCAGGTCGCCCCGGTGACAGGGATGACTACGCTACAACCAGACGTCCAGGTCGCCCCGGTGACAAAGATGGCGCTACAACCAGACGTCCAGGTCACCATGGCGGGCAAGGACGCTCCACAACCTCTAGGTCTCTTTCAACGACTGCCGCAACAAAGAGCCACCGACCCTCTAGTTCATCAGGTTTCATCACCAGTTCCGGACTTGTAAGGATTACTTCACGAGGGTCCACTGTAACATTACCACCATGTGCCTCAACCACTACACCTGTTACCACCCGTACAGATGTACCTTGTTACATGACCAGTATCACCTCCAGAGCCACAACAGTTAAAAGTGCTCTTTCTTCAAGTATTACTGGCCTCCCCAGCACAAGGGTTACCTCCAGATCCACACGTTTTCGTACCAGCACAAGGCCTCCCACTGGTGGCACGCGCCCAACTGTCTCTCCGTCAACAAGTGGTGGCAGTGGGCCTTCAACTGTAACCGGCACGAGGGTTACCTCCAGATCCACGCGTTGTCGTACCTCTGCTACATTACGAAGAACCACTACAGGCAGTGGGTCTATTAGTGCAAGAGGAACAACTTCAAGATCAACCAAGTCACCGCAAGGAACCAAATTTGGTACAAGTCATATTTCTTCAATAACAACTGTCCCCAACTGTGCCACCACAACTGCAAAATGTGTCTTAATGGACCCCATCAGCGGAACCATGACGGAAACTGCAGACTGCATCGGTGTGAGTACTACAACCTCTTCAACGAAGATGTGCTGGTGTCCGTGCAAGCCGGGACAAAAGCCTCCAGCAGCTTGATAATCACTGCAGCAGCAAAAAATATTATTCTAAAATAAAGCAAAGAGTAAAAGTGTAATCCTGTCTTGTGTTTTGTTTTTGTATCTAACTGGAGATTTCTTCAAATACTGGTTATTTTCCCAATGGGTTTATTGGTTAACAATGAACCATAGGTGTGGCCTTGAGTCACAGACTTGACAAAATGTAAAGAGACTTGGACTTGACCCTCTTAAAGGTCCCATATTATACTAATAGCCCTACATATTGCTAGGCTACTTTATTATAGTTCTTTCAATACACTGCACACCAGCTACCTTAGGAGTCTCCAGGCAGCATATACATTCTCAACTTCAGTAGGCATTGTACGGTCATTTCCACATGTGCACCGATAAACAGAAGCAGTTAACACGCGCTATGCTACGGGCTACACCATAGAAACATACACAATAAATAGTTTTTCATTTACCAAGCAGAAACGTCTTGTAGAAGCCTTCGAGGTCTTTGTGTTTGCTCATGTTCTTCAAACTCAGAATCAGACTCTGGGTCGACGATATACGGCTCATTTACTCAAAGCTATTGCTGAAAAAGTTATTACTACCATGTACCGTGTTTACTTCAGTCTGTTTCCAGCGTAGCTCGCGTAGCTATAGCGTGACGTCATGAGTGGGCGGGGCCAACACGGGAGAGCTGAGCCTTAAAGTGACAGCGCCAAATCAGACCGTTCACTTTGGGCTCATGATGAGAGCTCATCTAAACCACTTGTATAAGATAAATATTGTGTGTTTCATGTTGAAAATGTGATATGGTAACCTAAATGTATCCAATACACTGTATAATTTTCAAAATAGTATAATATAGGACCTTTAAAGACTTGATAGTTATGTTTGAAAACTTAAAGTGGGGGCAGCTTTTTCTGCACCAGTAGAACAAGTTTTCAGCCAAAGCACTTTTGTTAGCATGAACTGGTTCAGCAGCTGTGACCTGCTCAGAGCAAGACCATTTGAATATTTTGTGGGTTTATCACCAGCTGCAGTGATGCTCTCCCATTTTTTCATGACGTTATCTAATTTACAGCCAATGAGAAACATACTGACTTTGTGACCAAAACCAAATCCATGAGCCACAAAGTTTTAGGGTATAGGACTTAGGACATGACTTGCAAAACGATGGTACTGCCTCTGGAATGAGGCGGCTTTGTTTGAACATAAAGGTCCTTTGTTTTTCCATTAAGTTAACTGCAATACTATAACTACACCCTTTTTAAAGTGTGTTTTTTTTTTTGAAAGCCAAGTAATGAGTCTTGATTACTTGAATTGTGCGATGGCTTTACAAAGTGGTTTTCTACAAATACACATCAGCTGGCAGTATTGTCCTGCCATCAGCCTTCAGTTTTTATTGAACCTTTTTAACAGGAAATGAGATGTGTTTGGTTCACTGTCTGGAGCAAGTGTTTGTAGCGGTGTCCAAAACCACTCCCTAGTCACTATAGGTCTCGGGATGGATGCTTTTATTAGCTATAGCTGCTTATTGCTGCTGTAAATCTGTTCACCGTATTGATTTATGCTCCCTCCTGCCTCTGTTTGACGTGGATATTAATAGACTGTAGAATTCTCAATAGTCTTCAGTCTGAGTTTCTCACTGACGCTGGTCACTAAATAAAAGCTCCCATTGAGCACTTTTTTTTCTTTTCAAATGTTTCGCAGAACTGTGAACACCTCAGTTATTTTCTTTTTAAAATGTGGCTTTTCTGTATGTCCTATGGCCACATGGGGGCAGTGTTAAAGCACCATTCAGAGCTTTATCAGTGTCACTAAAAGCAGATCCTTCAAAGTCCAGACCTGTGGATGAAATAGGGTCTGACGCTAGGATTTGCAGCTGAATGAACTGCCCTAAGTCAGATTAAGGCCTTGAAACCTGTTCAATACAAATGTAATCTGTCTTTTTAACCCAATTCTAGTTTGGACAAAGGTAACAAATTAAATCTAAAAGGCAGACACTACGTCTCTCATTAAAAGGCTTACATTTACAGCTGTTTAGTCCTGATTTGCTTAAGTTTAGACTTTCTAAGATCTTATTTTAGTTTTAGTTTCATCTGAGATTTTGTTCTGTAGAGCTCTCTAAGAATACTTTATACAAACGTACAACTGAGAGAAACTAAGATTAGATTAATAAAGCAAAACAGTTCAGTGGTTCACCTAAACTCAGACCAGATTTATGACCTGTTTACACCCAACAGATTCATCAACACTTTCACATTTGAAAAAAATAAATTGGGGTTAAAAAAAACAGAAAACAGACTTTATTTCAGATTTTCTTAAACAAAACCACAGGTGTCACAAGAGAAAACAAAAGGTGGTTTAGTGCGTCCTCCTCCAGCGGCTCTCAGCTTCTGTCACATTAACACAGGCCTCTGCAAATAAAGACCATTAACCTTTCACTTAAACCTGGAATAATAAAGAAACTTCCTCAGAGGGTTTTAGGATCTATTCATCAAGCTTTAATCAGTGTCTAACGTTCTTTGTAAAATGATTGTACTTACAGTGAAGTGTTAAAGGCGCAAAAGCAAAGAACATGATGAAAATGAGAACAAGGTCTGTTTATAATATAAGTATGTATAATATGAGTTGACTGAAGAGTTGTTTTATAAAAGCTTTAATGAAAATGTCCTAACATCTGAAGAGCATTGTCTCAAAGAGAATTGTACTGTTTGTAAAATGAACAAATTATTTCAAAATGCAGCAACAAATATAACAATTGAGGCATTTTAGTTGGACTTGAACTGATTTTTTTTTTTTTTTTTTTTTTTTTTTTAATTCAAACAGGTTTTAGTGCGACTTGAACAAGATTTAGATGTATTTGAACAGGTTTTAATAGGATTTTACCAGATTTTGGTTGGATTTGAGTATGTTTTAGTTGGATTTGACAGTTGTTCCATTTTCAGATTAATGTTGTGGACTGTTGTCATGGTGACGCTGAATAAACCAGTGTTCAATCAGAAAAGCGTACGTCCTGTCAGCTCCTGTTCCTCAGACTTCAGTTTTTCTCTGGTTTTTTTTCTCCTTTTTTTCATCAGTTTTTCCAGAGTTTTTCTCAACTTTTTTTCTGTTTATTCATTTTGTTCTCTCTGTTTTTCCTAATTCATTTCTGTTTTTTTCTCTGGTTCGAACTGAAGCGTCTCTTGTGGAGCGTTAATAATTCAGGCCACACTTAGATCTATTTCCTCTGTCTCTGAACTAAACCTGGAGCTAAACAGAGCTTGTTTTATTTTGTGAAAATCTAATAAAAGCTCATGAATAATTGAGTGGATTTGGACAAACACATTAGAGCCTCGGTTCAGATTTAGTCCAAATAAATCTCACTGATATTTTCTCTTTCCACAGTTAGTGACTTTTTATTGAGTTTGGTTGATTTTTTCAGGTTATATTGAATTACTCCAAACACACACTGACTCAGGTTCTTTATTCTCATCAACACTCAGAGATTTATATATATATATATATATATAGACCAGACCAAGGCCCAGACGAGACCAGACTTAGACCAGACCAAGGCCCAGACCAGACCAGACTCTGGGAGCTCCTTTGTTATTGTGACATAAATACAACTGAATGATTTGGATAAAACAGACAATAATAGAAACATTGGATTATTACACCAGGTTATTATTATTATTATTATTATTATTATTACAGCCCTAATCCTCCATTGAAGGAAAGAGTCAAATTTTTTTTTTCAAAAATACCAAAAAGTCGCGTTAAACCTTGTGATTCTGAGACTGACTTAATCCTGTTTAGTTGTTTTCTGTCAGTTCTGTTTCTGTGTCTCTGTTTAAACTGATTGATATGTTCTGTCTTCACTTTCACAGAAAACAGACACAGACGGATGGCTCTGGTTTGGATCGATCTGTTTGGTTCTGCTGCAGGGTTTTGTGTCTCACCTGAAGCAGAAATAAAGACGCGTAAAAACCAAACTCTACACAGTTTCTGAATCCGAGTCTCAGTTTCTGCAGAGCCTCAATTTTCTACAAAAAACACACAAAAACAGGGACATAATGGATCTGAGTTGGGGCTGATGCTGTGGAAAAGAACAAAGTCTGGCTCTGAATGAACGGAACATATTTTTCTTTTCAGGTGGAATCTCCTCTTTTGTGTTTCCTGTCTCTGTTTTGTGTTTTTCTGACTGTTTTCTATGATATCTTGGTTCTTTTTAATATCTCACCCACATCTGCCTGTCATCTTCTGAACCAAGGAGACGCTTTAATGTGAGATTATTTCACAGAGCCGTCACACTCAGAGCCATGAGACCGAGTGGAGACGGGTTTATTCTGGAGACGAGGACCAAAAAGTGTCCTTCAGAGAAAACAGCGAGTCCTTTTTCTGTAACGACTCTTTGGAGATGTTCCTGCTCAATCTCTGCTCTGTTCCTTCCTCTGTCCTTCTTCTCTTCACTTTCATGTGTCCTTCACTTTATCCACAACCCTCCTCTGTCTCCTCTCTCCTGTCTCCTCTCTCCTGTCTCCTCTCTCCTGTCTCCTGTCTCCTCTCTCCTCCGTCCTCTCCTGTCTCCTCTCTCCTGTCTCCTCTCTCCTCTCCTCTCTCCTCTCTCCTGTCTCCTGTCTCCTCTCTCCTGTCTCCTCTCTCCTCTCCTCTCTCCTCTCTCCTCTCCTCTCTCCTCTCTCCTCTCTCCTCTCTCCTGTCTCCTCTCTCCTGTCTCCTCTCTCCTGTCTCCTCTCTCCTGTCTCCTGTCTCCTCTCTCCTCCGTCCTCTCCTGTCTCCTCTCTCCTGTCTCCTCTCCTCTCTCCTGTCTCCTCTCTCCTCTCTCCTGTCTCCTCTCCTGTCTCTGATTATTCTCTCTCTTTCCTCTGAACAGGTCCAAACTCACCTCTGACCTCTGACCTCTGACCTAATGAGAACTGTCATTTTAATCTCATTTCAACTTTACTTCAGATGCGTGATACAATAATTAAAGACAGTACAAAAATATAAAGAAACATAAAAAGCAGAGCAGCGTTTACAAAAGAAATGTCTTTATTTCACAGAAACAGCATCAAACGCTTTTACATCGCGTTCAAACTTCAGCAGAACAACATTTACAGAAAAACACTGACGAAGAGCTGCTTGTCTTTTAGACTTTTCCCAATCATTTCCAGCAGGGGCAGTAGAGAGCAGAAAACGGTCTAAAACAGGTTTTACTTGGACTTGAGCAGGTTTTAGTTGGACTTGAGCAGATTTTAGTTGGACTTGAGCAGGTTTTAGTTGGACTTGAGAAGGTTTTAGTTGGACTTGAGCAGGTTTTAGTTGGACTTGAGCAGGTTTTAGTTGGACTTGAGCAGATTTTAGTTGGACTTGAGCAGGTTTTAGTTGGACTTGAGCAGGTCTAAAACACAAACAGCTCCTTTAAACGTGTGCCTGTGTAAAACAGTTTTGATCCAGAGTCAGTCCCAGATTAAGTTTGTCCTCAGAGGCCTCCGTAGTTCTGTTATAAACACTTGAGCAGGAAGTAGTTACAGACGGCTCCTCGAGGACAGTCGCACAGTTTCCCGATCCGAGCTCCTTTCCTCACGGCGCACTGCTCTCCCAGGTCGCACTGAGGACACAAAACCCAGAAAAACCCCATCAGACACTCACCTGGACTGGACCTGGTCTAGGACTGAACTAACTCTGTCTCCATGAGTCTGGAACTGGTCTAAGACTGGACTAACTCTGTCTCATGAGTCTGGAACTGGTCTAAGACTGGACTAACTCTGTCTCCTGAGTCTGGAACTGGTCTAAGACTGGACTAACTCTGTCTCATGAGTCTGAAACTGGTCTAAGACTGGACTAACTCTGTCTCATGAGTCTGGAACTGGTCTAAGACTGGACTAACTCTGTCTCCTGAGTCTGGACCTGGTCTAGGACTGAACTAACTCTGTCTCCATGAGTCTGGAACTGGTCTAAGACTGGACTAACTCTGTCTCATGAGTCTGGAACTGGTCTAAGACTGGACTAACTCTGTCTCATGAGTCTGGAACTGGTCTAGGACTGAACTAACTCTGTCTTATGAGTCTGGAACTGGTCTAAGACTGGACTAACTCTGTCTCATGAGTCTGGAACTGGTCTAGGACTGAACTAACTCTGTCTCCATGAGTCTGGACCTGGTCTAAGACTGGACTAACTCTGTCTCCTGAGTCTGGACTGGTTTGGCTGGCTAACTCTGTCTCCTGGTCTGGACTGGTCTAAGACTGGACTAACTCTGTCTCATGAGTCTGGAACTGGTCTAAGACTGAACTAACTCTGTCTCCATGAGTCTGGACCTGGTCTAAGACTGGACTAACTCTGTCTCCATGAGTCTGGAACTGGTCTAGGACTGAACTAACTCTGCCTCCTGAGTCTGGAACTGGTCTAGGACTGAACTAACTCTGCCTCCTGAGTCTGGACCTGGTCTAAGACTGGACTAACTCTGTCTCCTGAGTCTGGAACTGGTCTAAGACTGGACTAACTCTGTCTTCATGAGTCTGGAACTGGTCTAGGACTGGACTAACTCTGTCTCCATGAGTCTGGACCTGGTCTAAGACTGGACTAACTCTGTCTCCATGAGTCTGGACCTGGTCTTAGACTAAACTGTGGTCTAAACCCTAGTCTGGACCCCGGTTTGGATCCTGGTCTGGACCCGGTCCTGAGCAGACTCACCGTCGGGACCTGTCCGTACTTCTTCTCCCACAGCGGCAGACGTTTGGCCTGAAGTTTCTCCAGAACATCCTGCAGCGCCCCCAACTGCAACAGAACCAGAGTCACACTTGAGTCACAACACCTGCACAGAAAACACTGGGGTCACGCTTGAGTCACAACACCTGCACAGAAAACACCGGGGTCACGCTTGAGTCACAACACCTGCACAGAAAACACCGGGGTCACGCTTGAGTCACAACACCTGCACAGAAAACACCGGGGTCACGCTTGAGTCACAACACCTGCACAGAAAACACCGGGGTCACGCTTGAGTCACAACACCTGCACAGAAAACACCGGGGTCACGCTTGAGTCACAACACCTGCACAGAAAACACCGGGGTCACAGCACCTGCACAGAAAACACCGGGGTCACACTGGAGTCACAACACCTGCACAGAAATCACCGGGGTCACGCTTGAGTCACAACACCTGCATAGAAAACACCGGGGTCACGCTTGAGTCACAACACCTGCACAGAAAACACCGGGGTCACGCTTGAGTCACAACACCTGCACAGAAAACACCGGGGTCACACTTGAGTCACAACACCTGCACAGAAAACACCGGGGTCACACTTGAGTCACAACACCTGCACAGAAAACACCGGGGTCACTCTTGAGTCACAACACCTGCACAGAAAACACAGGGGTCGGGTCACGCTTGAGTCACAACACCTGCACAGAAAACACCGGG
>CM072150.1:245086-275054 GCA_036850595.1 Rhyacichthys aspro | reverse complement strand
GACCTGAGAGAGACCGGACCTGAGAGAGACCGGACCTGGACCTGACCCGGACCTGAGAGAGACCAGACCTGAGAGAGACCGGACCTGAGAGAGACCGGACCTGAGAGAGACCGGACCTGAGAGAGACCGGACCTGAGAGAGACCGGACCCCGGACCTGAGAGAGACCGGACCTGAGAGAGACCGGACCCCGGACCTGAGAGAGACCGGACCTGAGAGAGACCGGACCTGACTGAGACCGGACCTGAGAGAGACCGGACCCCGGACCTGAGAGAGACCGGACCTGACAGAGACCGGACCCCGGACCTGAGAGAGACCAGACCTGAGAGAGACCGGACCCCGGACCTGAGAGAGACCGGACCTGAGAGAGACCAGACCTGACTGAGACCGGACCTGAGAGAGACCGGACCTGAGAGAGACCGGACCTGAGAGAGACCGGACCTGAGAGAGACCGGACCTGAGAGAGACCGGACCTGAGAGAGACCGGACCTGAGAGAGACCGGACCTGAGAGAGACCGGACCTGAGAGAGACCGGACCTGACTGAGACCGGACCTGAGAGAGACCGGACCTGAGAGAGACCGGACCTGAGAGAGACCGGACCCCGGACCTGAGAGAGACCGGACCTGAGAGAGACCGGACCTGAGAGAGACCGGACCTGACTGAGACCGGACCTGAGAGAGACCGGACCTGAGAGAGACCGGACCTGAGAGAGACCGGACCTGAGAGAGACCGGACCTGAGAGAGACCGGACCTGAGAGAGACCGGACCTGAGAGAGACCGGACCTGACAGAGACCGGACCTGAGAGAGACCAGACCTGAGAGAGACCGGACCTGAGAGAGACCGGACCCCGGACCTGAGAGAGACCGGACCTGAGAGAGACCAGACCTGAGAGAGACCGGACCTGAGAGAGACCAGACCTGAGAGAGACCGGACCTGAGAGAGACCAGACCTGAGAGAGACTGGACACTGGTTCTGAGTCCAACAGGAGCAGACTGGGATTAAACCTGATGAAGACTGTACCGAGGGAACCTGCCTCACACTGGACCGGGGAGTTTGGTGATCCCTCAGGGTGAAGAGGACCAGGAGCTGGTCCGGACCAGGTGTGATGGATTAGCCTGTGACATTCACAGTCTGTATTTATCTGTGTGTGTGATTCATTCATTAAAACAGTGAGTCATCAGATCGACAGGGGGCCTTTTTCACCACTACACCACACACAGAGCTCTGCTTCTGTCCTTGACGCTGCTCTTTTATCAAACTCTTACTTTTATTTATTTATTTTGACTTTTAAAATCTGAAGAAGTTTAAAACTAAGCTTGTTCCTGAATCTTTTCAGAGGCTGAAGATGGTGACATTTAGAAGCTTTTAATACATTTTTCATTCATTCATCTTTATTTGAGTCTTACAAAAGATATTCTTCCAGCCTCAGAGACAGATGTGTGTGTTTCACTCATTAATTATTCAGAACCTTTTTAAACCCACAACACCATTTATTATCAGAAAGAATATGTCTTTATTCATGTATCAGCCTTTCTCTGAGACTGGACTCATTCACTCATGAATTTAGTCACATCTCCTCGTTCTGACGTTTCCCTCTCATTTTTATTTTTCCTTTAAAATTTGATTGTTAAAATTCTCTGTCGAACTGAATAAGACACAAACACAACATAATTTCAGCTAAAATACACAAAAATACAAACATGATATAATCAAAGAGGAGTGATGGATCAAGATGGATATGACGATTTTTTCCTAATTTTTCAGCTTCACAGACTTTTGTCTTTTGTTCCACACTTTGTCAAACACGAATGGCACAAGGTTTAACAGAAAATAACCCAGAACAATGGGATCTGTTCTTCTTTATTTCTAAAAATGAAAGGCTGTGTTCAATCAAAACAAAGAGAGCTAATTATTCTCCTTTGAAGCTGGGCTCCTTGGTCCTGACTCGGTCTTTGGTCCCGACTCGGTCTTTGGTCCCGACTCGGTCTTTGGTCCTGACTCGGTCTTTGGTCCTGACTTTGTTCAAACGCCTTTTATCTTCTTTTATTTCTCTGTTTTTTTCTGGAACAGGTTCAAAGACACGGTTTGACGTCACATTCTTCAGCCTCACTTTAAAGAGAAGGATTTATTCATCTGTTTCTACTTTCATAAGTGAGTTTATTCTGTTCTGAGAGCGCCCCCTGCTGGAGACACACAGAACTTATCTTTGTCTAATTGCTGAGACTCCAAAGAAAAAGAAAATGCTCAAATTTCTTGACCCCGATGAGCAAAAGGTCTTTAGTAGAAAGATGAAGAAGATTTATGAGAGATTTATGAACCCAGAGATAAAGTCACATTCAGACAAATAAGTGTTGTTCAAACAAGAGTTTTTTACAGTTTTTGTCTGAGTTCTGAGACGTTCTTTTTCTTCAGGACATTTGAAAGTTCATTTGAAAGGTTTGTCACTGGCTCAGGACCCAAACAAACATCTCATAAACAAACATAAACATGTCATAAACATGAACACGTGCAGCTACTATAAAACAAATTCAACATAACACTTTAGATTAGATACACATGCATCATATTTTTATCTATTTAGTTATTTCTCTATGTTTACAAAAAAAAAAACAAATGCTAAATCAGTAAAAACTGGGGTAAAAAAGGTTAATGATACAATACACACCACACACAGCTTTAAAAACAGACGGAGCGACGTGGAAACAAGAAGAATGTGACGGAATATTAAACTAAAATCACGAGGAACTGAACCAAAACAATTCAAACAAATGGTGTTTTTATGCCTTTAATGAAGACTTTACATTGACTGAAAACGTGTCACAAAAACACTCTTCTGAACCAACAGTGATTTAGTTTCAACAAATATTCAACTGTTTCAGGAAAAATCAGACAAAGACCCTGAAAAAACAGCAGTCTTCCAAACGTCAGTCCCGTCTGTGACCACACGGGGGCAGTGCAGCAGAGTCGGAGCAGATTAACAGAAAATCCCTCATTCATTAATATAATAATAATAATAAATAAATCTAATTAAACTCCACACGATCCACATTTAACTCAGTTCCAACGGGTTTAACACAAAGAGATGGCCTGGACCAGAACCAGGACCAGGACCAGAACCAGGACCTGGACCAGGACCAGGACCAGACCAGGACCTGGACCAGAACCAGAACCAGGACCAGGACCAGGACCTGGACCAGGACCAGAACCAGAACCAGAACCAGGACCAGGACCAGACCTGGACCAGGGCCTGGACCAGGACCAGAACCAGAACCAGAACCAGAACCAGGACCAGCACCAGGACCAGGACCAGGACCAGGACCAGGACCAGGACCAGGACCAGGACCAGGACCTGGACCAGACCAGGACCAGGACCAGGACCAGGACCAGGACCAGACCAGGACCTGGACCTGGACCTGGACCTGGACCAGACCAGGACCAGACCAGGACCAGGGCCTGGACCAGGACCAGGACCAGGACCTGGACCAGAACCAGAACCAGAACCAGGACCAGGACCAGGACCAGGACCAGACCAGGACCAGACCAGGACCAGGACCAGGACCAGGACCAGGACCAGGACCTGGACCAGACCAGACCAGGACCAGGACCTGGACCAGGACCAGGACCAGGACCAGGACCAGGACCAGGACCAGGACCTGGACCAGGACCAGGACCAGGACCAGGACCAGGACCAGGACCTGGACCTGGACCAGACCAGGACCAGAACCAGGACCAGGGCCTGGACCAGACCAGGACCAGGACCAGGACCAGGACCAGGACCTGGACCTGGACCAGACCAGGACCAGAACCAGGACCAGGGCCTGGACTGAGATGATTTTTCTAAAATGAATCTAATGAATCCAGACTGAAGCTGTTCCTGTGAGAGTCTTGGAGGAAGACATCTCCAGGTTTTAGAGGCTTTTAAATCAGTGCAGACCCTGAGGCGAGGTCAGAGGTCACCGCTCGATGTGAACTCCAGGGAACATCAAAAAGAGATGAAGCAATAACCGATAGATGATCAATAACCATCACAAACAAACAACAGCTGCAGGACAAACAGGAGTCTGAGGGTTTTAACAGAACAAGTCGTGGAAAAAGACTAAATAATAAAAGAAAAAAACAATGAGTGGAAAGAATTTTTAAAAAGTAAATATAAACAAACCTGAATAAAGGCTTTTTTAATTTGAGCGTTGTTTAAATTAAAAACTATTTATTGTTAAAATCCATCGAATACTGAACATTACATTTGGTTCTTTTTCCTTTACTTTATGTGACACTTATGTTAACTGTGATAATAATAAACACATATAAATAATAGAAGAAGCACTAAAGTCAATGGGCAGGTCCTGATGGAGGTGGTGCCATTATTAAATATTAATGGACAACAAGGACAAACAATAAACAATAGACAATAATCGAATGGACATTTACAGCAAGAAAAATCTCATTAACACAGTTCATTATCAAAAAGGTGTCGCACACGTCTTTATTTATGTATTTGTTTATTTATTTTTATTTAATTTATATCAATGAGCTAATGCCATACACAAATTCAATAATACAACTCAGTGAATGAATCACAGTCGTTCTTTGGACTCGAGGCTTTATTATTCACAGAAACATGCCACAGATTCACTTTTATTCAACATTAATCTTTCATAAAAACATGCTTCAACATTAAACACTCATGTTTCAGAGATTTATGTCGTTTATGAAGCAAACAGAGAAATAAACTAAACATGTAAATAATACAAATATAATGTTGTAAAATGAAGTGATTCAAAGTGATATAAGATATAAGGTTTAGACCAGGTTTAGACCAGGTTTAGACCAGGTTTAGGCCAAGTTTAGACCAGAGTTAGACCAGGTTTAGACCAGGTTTAGACCAGGTTTAGGCCAGAGTTAGACCAGGTTTAGACCAGGTTTAGACCAGAGTTAGACCAGAGTTAGACCAGATCTTTGTGAAGAAACAGGACTAAAACCAGATTACAGCGTCTCCAGGAGTGTTTTTGTCTTGGACACAGTCCCTCTGACTCTGATGATGGAGCGTTCAGTAACACAACATTAATGTTGAAACTGTAGCATGTAATTAGCGTGTTGTGTGTTAAATATCCTCATAGTTCACGGATCAAACGACACGTAATGCACATAACTGGTCTGTGGTGTGAGGGACTTAACCAGGTCTAACCCCGGTCTAGACTAGTCTGAGCAGGTCTAGACCCGGTCTGGATCAGGTCTGAGCAGGTCTGAGCAGGTCTAGACCCGGTCTGGATCAGGTCTGAGCAGGTCTTCAGATGCACTTGAGGAGGTAGGAGTTACAGTTGGCTCCTCGTCCACAGTCGCAGAGTTTCCCGATCCGAGGTCCGAACTTCATCGCACAGCGGTCCCCCATCCCACACTGGAACAGAGCAGAACCCGTTAGAACCAGAGCAGAACCCGTTAGAACCAGAGCAGAACCCGTTAAAACCAGAGCAGAACCCGTTAGAACCAGAGCAGAACCCGTTAGAACCAGAGCAGAACCCGTTAGAACCAGAGGAGAACCCGTTAGAACCAGAGCAGAACCCGTTAGAACCAGAGAAGAACAATAAAAAATTGAAGGAGGCCATTTTGAAACATAGTTCTCAATAAAATGGTGGTTGTTTTGTCCTTAAACCAGGATAAACAGGTTCTTCCTCCTTCCATCCTTCCATCCTTCCTTCCTTCCTTCCTTCCATCCTTCCATCCTTCCTTCCTTCCTTCCTTCCTTCCATCCTTCCATCCTTCCATCCTTTCTTCCTTCCTTCCTTCCTTCCTTCCTTCCATCCTTCCATCCTTCCTTCCTTCCTTCCTTCCTTGTTCTAATTAAAGCCTTGTTAATGAAACACAGTTTTTAATTAAAGCTAATCAGCTGCTGTTGTAAAGACACGACCTGATCCGGAGTTAGACCTCGTAAAACCAGGTCCAGAACTTCGTCAAGACCTGGACTTGGTTTTCGCTGACGGTGTCTGGACCTTATCTTTTAATTAAAGCAAAGACTCGTTACAAACAGCTTTAATTAAAAGGAGAACAGCTTTAATTAAAAGGAGAAAACGAGCTGCGGCAGAATAAAGCCGACACAGAAGATAACAGTTCAGACTCAATACGACTCATTAACTCTAAATAACTGTTAACAGTGGGTTCCATTAAAGCATTAATAATAACGAATATTAATGAGACACTAGTGATATTCACCAGAGGACGAATATTAATGAGACACTAATGATATTCACCAGAGGACGAATATTAATGAGACACTAATGATATTCACCAGAGGACGAATATTAATGAGACACTAATGATATTCACCAGAGGACGAATATTAATGAGACATTAATGATATTCACCAGAGGACGAATATTAATGAGACACTAGTGATATTCACCAGAGGACGAATATTAATGAGACACTAATGATATTCACCAGAGGACGAATATTAATGAGACACTAGTGATATTCACCAGAGGACGAATATTAATGAGACATTAATGATATTCACCAGAGGGATGGATCCTCGTTTGTCGGCGCTGTGCATCTGACCCAACAGAACCTCCAGAGCCTCCACCTGCAGAACCAGAACCAGAGTTAGAACCAGAACCAGAACCAGAGTTAGAACCAGAACCAGAACCAGAGTTAGAACTAGAACCAGAGTTAGAACCAGAGTTAGAACCAGAACCAGAGTTAGAACCAGAGTTAGAACCAGAGTTAGAACCAGAACCAGAACCAGAGTTAGAACCAGAACCAGAACCAGAGTTAGAACCAGAGTTAGAACCAGAACCAGAGTTAGAACCAGAACTAGAACCAGAGTTAGAACCAGAGTTAGAACCAGAACCAGAGTTAGAACCAGAGTTAGAACAGGTCTGACGTTTGTTTTATTACACTTTGATTGAATGCTCATGTTCTTTTATCAATAGGTCTGTCATTTATCAGTTTAAATGCATTTAAAGGTTCATTTTTAATGTGGCTGTACAAAAATAAATGTCAGCTAATTTTATTAAATGAAATAACGATAACAGTGAGATTCCTTTAATTGGCTCTGATTAGGTTCAGTGTTCTTTTGAGTCAAACCTTTCCTGTTTTCATCGTTTGATAAAAACTCAGAACCTGTCCTTCATGCTTTGATTTCCTGCAGTCGTCTAATAACAATAAAACCACCTGGAACCTGCTTCAGGAACTGTTGAATCTCTTTTAAATCATACTTTTTTGTAAATCTTAGAAGTTTTATTATCAATTTATTTTTATGATTATTCTGCATTATTTTATCTTTTATTGAGCTTTTATTCAGTTTTAATTTTGTGTCTAATTTTATCCTGTTTTATTGTTTTTTGGGTTTTTTTTGGTGCTATAATTATTTTCCTCATATTTTAATTGTATTGTGTAAAGCACTTTTTAATCATGTTTTTTTTTTTAATGTAACTTAAATAAAGTTATTATTATATTATTATTAATTCTGCTGCTTTTACCATTTCCTCAGCTCAAAACAGGCCAAATATGTTAATATATCAAATCAAATCAGGCTTTATTGTCACTTTGCTGTACACACTTCAGACAAAATGAGACATATATGAACTCTTCTGTAATTCAGAGTTCCTCCAGAGTTTATCCAGAGTTTGTTTTATTATAAACATTTACAGACTGTTTTTTATATTTGACTCTCACTGTTTCCTCTCGAGGATTCAATAAACCTGGTCTGGGTCTTAGTCTGGGTCTCAGTCTGGACTCACCAGGTCTTGGTCCCGGGTCTGGGTCAGGTCCTGGTCCTGGTTTTCAGTGGATGAGTTCTCGTTGGTCTGGGCCAGACTCAGGTCCAGACTCAGGACCAGGGCGAGACCGAGGATCAGCAGGAGCCGGGACATCTCTGTAGACCGAAGAAGACCTGACGTAGACCGAAGAAGACCTGATGTAGACCGAACAAGACCTGATGTAGACTGAAGAAAACCTGATGTAGACCAAAGAAAACCTGATGTAGACTGGATCGAAACCTGGAAGTAAGACCAAGAACTGCGTTAAAACCAGTTCAGGAGGGTTTCACTGAAGAAGAAGAAGAAGAAGAAGAAGAAGAAGAGGAAGAGGAGGAGGAGACGATGAAAAGGAGTTTTATATGAAGCACAGGCCCCGCCCACAGACCCAGAGCTCACTGCTGATTGGTCCAGATCAATAATCAATAATCAGTCCTTGATGAGTCTGTGAGTCTGAGGCGGAGCTGGAGAAACGCAGTTTAATGAGTATTTTCACTGAGTCTTTGAGTAAATCCTGAAATAAACTCAAATGAAACAAAATAAATGTTTGTGAACATCTGATCGATTTATGTCACAATAAAATAACAGTTTGACACAGTTTTTAATTTCTCTGTTGAACTTTGAGATTAGTTTCAAATGTAAAGCGCAAAATCAATCAAGTGCAGTTCCTGAAGCGTCCTGCAGGAGGCGCGGCTTCAGTCAAAGTTTGTTCCTGAAACTTTTCTCACGACACACCCAGTGACGTCACCGCGCACAGACGCCTCAGTCTCAGACTGAGACCAGACCCAGACCAGACCCAGACCGAGTCCCAGACCCGGTCTACAGCGCGCCCAGAACCTGGCCTCAACCTAAGGACTAAAACAGGACTAAACCAGGTCTACAGTGGGTCCAGAGCAGGACCAGGACCAGGTCTGAGCCGCAGAGTCCAGCCCAGCCTCGGAAAACCAGACCGAGACCAGGACTAAACCAGGGCTTAACCAGGATTTACTGAGTCTAAGGTGAGACTGCTGGAGGTCTACGCCGAGTCCAGACCAGGACCAGGACCAGGACCGGGACCATGTCGTGCTCAGAGGAGACCGACGGAGCGCGGCCCCGATACGGCTGTGAGTGCGCGCACGTACACACACACAGCACACACGCGCACGCACGGACTTCCGCGTTTCTGCGAAAACCGCATCAGACCTGGTCCAAATCCCGACTAAAACCAGGACTAAACCGGGACAAAAACCAGGACTGGAGTCTGGCACTGTAGACCAGACTTAGACCAGGTTTAGACCAGGATTACACCAGGTTTTTGTCTAAAATCTTTTCGTGAAAAGTTTGGCTCAGGGTTTTTTGAATGACGCACAGAGAAACTACTCTGAGACTAAACCAGGTCTAGACCGGGACTAAGACCAGGACTAAACAGTAGACCAGACTTAGACCAGACTTAGACCAGACTTAGACCAGCTTTAGGTTTGAAACGTGTCCTGGAAAAGTTCAGATGGTGTTTTAGTGAGTCTCCTCTCTCCTTGTCTCCTCTCTCCTCTCTCCTCCTCTCCTCTCCTCTCTCCTTGTCTCCTCTCTCCTCTCTCCTCCTCTCCTCTCCTCTCTCCTTGTCTCCTCTCTCCTCGTCTCACTCTCCTTGTCTCCTCTCTCCTTGTCTCCTCTCTCCTCTCTCCTCGTCTCACTCTCCTTGTCTCCTCTCTCCTTGTCTTCTCTCTCCTCGTCTCCTCGTCTCCTATCTCCTCGTCTCCTCTCTCCTCTCCTCTCCTTGTCTCCTCTCTCCTCATCTCCTATCTCCTCTCTCCTCTCCTTGTCTCCTCATCTCCTATCTCCTCTCTCCTCGTCTCCTATCTACTTGTCTCCTCTCTCCTCGTCTCCTATCTCCTCGTCTCCTATCTCCTCGTCTCCTCTCCTCTCTCCTCGTCTCCTATCTCCTTGTCTCCTATCTCCTCGTCTCCTATCTCCTTGTCTCCTCTCTCCTCTCCTCGTCTCCTATCTCCTCGTCTCCTCTCTCCTCTCCTCGTCTCCTCTCTCCTCTCCTATCTCCTTGTCTCCTCTCTCCTCTCCTTGTCTCCTATCTCCTTGTCTCCTCTCTCCTCTCCTCATCTCCTCTCCTATCTCCTTGTCTCCTATCTCCTCGTCTCCTATCTCCTTGTCTCCTCTCTCCTCGTCTCCTATCTCCTCATCTACTATCTCCTCGTCTCCTATCTCCTCGTCTCCTATCTCCTCGTCTCCTATCTCCTCGTCTCCTATCTCCTCTCTCCTCGTCTCCTATCTACTCGTCTCCTCTCTCCTCGTCTCCTATTTCCTCGTCTCCTATCTCCTCGTCTCCTCTCTCCTCGTCTCCTCTCTCCTCGTCTCCTCTCTCCTCGTCTCCTATCTCCTCGTCTCCTATCTCCTCGTCTCCTCTCTCCTCGTCTCCTTCTCTCCTCTCTCCTTGTCTCCTCTCTTCTATCTCCTCGTCTCCTCTCTCCTCGTCTCCTCTCTCCTCGTCTCCTATCTCCTCGTCTCCTCTCTCCTCGTCTCCTATCTCCTCGTCTCCTCTCTCCTCGTCTCCTTCTCTCCTCTCTCCTTGTCTCCTCTCTTCTATCTCCTCGTCTCCTCTCTCCTCGTCTCCTCTCTCCTCGTCTCCTCTCTCCTCGTCTCCTCTCTCCTCGTCTCCTATCTCCTCGTCTCCTCTCTCCTCGTCTCCTCTCTCCTCGTCTCCTAATAATCCCAGATTAGACTCAGATTAAAGAGGGTTTAATGAGACTGAGTTAAAGGTTTGAAGGCACAGACAGGAGCAGCAGCTAAACCCACACATCAGCCTTTATCAGTCCGGTCTGGACCCGGTCTGGACCCGGTCTGGACCCGGTCTGGACCAGGTCTGGACCCGGTCTGGACCCGGTCTGGACCCGGTCTGGACCCAGAGCTGTCTTCTTCTGGACTGAACCAGACTCAGAAACACACAAAGCCTGGAACAGAACTGAGTTTAGTTTGAATCTTTAATAAACTCACTCTTTGTGTCATTTTTTCTCCATTTTTCTCAAAATGAAAACGTTTGAATTTGTCAAAGTGTGAAACAGCGATGTTCTGTTCAAATAAATCCTGCTGTTTCTGAAAAAGACCAAACTCGGCTCCAGATTAAACCCTGTTCTTCAGAGTTCTTGGTGTCAGATTTCGAGGCCTGTCTCTGTGTCGAGTCTTTATCGCAGAAACAGAACCGATCAGAATCAGCTCCGTCTGAATCAAAGACATCACTGACATCGTCAGGATCAGGATCAGGACCAGGACCAGGACCAGGACCAGGTTCAGGTTCAGGACCAGGATCAGGATCAGGATCAGAATCAGGACCAGGTTCAGGATCAGGACCAGGTTCAGGACCAGGACCAGGACCAGGATCAGGATCAGGATCAGAATCAGGACCAGGTTCAGGATCAGGACCAGGTTCAGGTTCAGGACCAGGACCAGGACCAGGACCAGGATCAGGTTCAGGTTCAGGTTCAGGACCAGGACCAGGACCAGGACCAGGATCAGGATCAGGACCAGGACCAGGACCAGGACCAGGTTCAGGATCAGGACCAGGTTCAGGACCAGGACCAGGATCAGGACCAGGTTCAGGACCAGGACCAGGACCAGGACCAGGACCAGGACCAGGACCAGGTTCAGGACCAGGACCAGGACCAGGACCAGGATCAGGTTCAGGTTCAGGACCAGGACCAGGACCAGGTTCAGGACCAGGACCAGGACCAGGACCATGATCAGGATCAGGATCAGGATCAGGATCAGGATCAGGACCAGGACCAGGTTCAGGTTCAGGTTCAGGATCAGGTTCAGGTTCAGGATCAGAATCAGGAAACCATCAGCCTGTGTTGGTCCACCAGGTCCACCAGGTCCACCAGGTCCACGCTTCACTATTGATTATTAATCAGTTCATCCAATAAATAATCCACAGATTCATCGATTATAGAAATAATTGTTCATTGCAGCATTTCATCTTTAACATTTATTTAGTCTCTTGTCCCAGCCTCTGTCCTCTGTATTGATCCTTTATTAGCTGTCCCTGTCCCAGCCTCTGTCCTCTGTATTGATCCTTTATTAACTGTCCCTGTCCCAGCCTCTGTCCTCTGTATTGATCCTTTATTAACTGTCTCTTGTCCCTGTCTCTTGTCCCTGTCCCTGTCCTCTGTATTGATCCTTTATTAACTGTCTCTTGTCCCTGTCCCTGTCCTCTGTATTGATCCTTTATTAACTGTCTCTTGTCCCTGTCCCTGTCCCAGCCGTCCTGGACACAGTGGAGAGGCTCACGGCTGAAGAGATGGACGAGCGGCGGCAGCAGAACATGGCGTATGAATATCTGTGTCATTTAGAGGAGGCCAAACGGTAACTTACTACCTACTCTGTTACTCTGTTACTCTGTTACTCTGTTACTCTGTTACTATGTTACTCTGTTACTATGTTACTATGTTACTCTTCTACTCTGTTACTCTGTTACTCTTCTACTCTGTTACTCTGTTACTATGTTACTCTGTTACTCTGTTACTATGTTACTCTGTTACTCTGTTACTATGTTACTCTTCTACTCTGTTACTCTGTTACTCTTTTACTCTGTTACTCTGTTACTCTTCTACTCTGTTACTCTGTTACGCTTCTACTCTGTTACTCTTCTACTCTGTTACTCTGTTACTCTTCTACTCTGTTACTCTGTTACTCTTCTACTCTGTTACTCTGTTACTCTTCTACTCTGTTACTCTTCTACTCTGTTACTCTTCTACTCCGTTACTCTGTTACTCTGTTACTCTTCTACTCTGTTACTCTTCTACTCTGTTACTCTTCTACTCTGTTACTCTGTTACTCTGTTACTCTGTTACTCTGTTACTCTGTTACTATGTTACTATGTTACTCTTCTACTCTGTTACTCTGTTACTCTTCTACTCTGTTACTCTGTTACTATGTTACTCTGTTACTCTGTTACTATGTTACTCTGTTACTCTGTTACTATGTTACTCTTCTACTCTGTTACTCTGTTACTCTTTTACTCTGTTACTCTGTTACTCTTCTACTCTGTTACTCTGTTACGCTTCTACTCTGTTACTCTTCTACTCTGTTACTCTGTTACTCTTCTACTCTGTTACTCTGTTACTCTTCTACTCTGTTACTCTGTTACTCTTCTACTCTGTTACTCTTCTACTCTGTTACTCTTCTACTCCGTTACTCTGTTACTCTGTTACTCTTCTACTCTGTTACTCTTCTACTCTGTTACTCTTCTACTCTGTTACTCTGTTACTCTGTTACTCTTCTACTCTTCTACTCTGTTACTCTTCTACTCTGTTACTCTTCTACTCTGTTACTCTTCTACTCTGTTACTCTTTTACTCTTCTACTCTGTTACTCTTCTACTCTGTTACTCTGTTACTCTTCTACTCTTCTACTCTGTTACTTTTCTACTCTGTTACTCTTCTACTCTGTTACTCTTCTACTCTGTTACTCTTCTGATGTCATTCACAGGTGTTTGTTATTGATGGTGCTTTTGTGGATCTGTTTTTTTCTTGTTTTTTCCAAAAGCTGCTCTTTTTGTTGTGGTTTAGTCCTGGTTTAGTCCTGGTTTTTACCTGGTTTAGTCCTGGTTTAGTCCTGGTTTAGACCTGGTTTAGTCCTGGTTTAGACCTGGTTTAGTCCTGGTTTTTACCTGGTTTAGTCCTGGTTTAGTCCTGGTTTAGACCTGGTTTAGACCTGGTTTAGTCCTGGTTTAGTCCTGATTTAGACCTGGTTTAGTCCTGGTTTAGACCTGGTTTAGACCTGGTTTAGACCTGGTTTAGACCTGATTTAGACCTGGTTTAGACCTGGTTTAGTCCTGGTTTAGACCTGGTTTAGACCTGATTTAGACCTGGTTTAGTCCTGGTTTAGTCCTGGTTTAGATCTGGTTTAGTTCTGGTTTAGACCTGGTTTAGACCTGGTTTAGTCCTGGTTTAGATCTGGTTTAGTTCTGGTTTAGACCTGGTTTAGACCTGGTTTAGTCCTGGTTTAGTCCTGGTTTAGTCCTGGTTTAGATCTGGTTTAGTTCTGGTTTAGACCTGGTTTAGACCTGGTTTAGTCCTGGTTTAGATCTGGTTTAGTTCTGGTTTAGACCTGGTTTAGACCTGGTTTAGACCTCATTTAGTTTTGGTTTAGACCTGGTTTTGTTCAGTTTTTCTAAAAGAGGAAGTGCCACAGGAAGTGACTCAGTGATGTCTGTTTTTGGAGAAACAGTGCGTTGTCATGGTAACAGCTTCCTGTCCATTCTTCACAACGTGTTGCTCCTACAAAGAACCAGACCGAACCAGACCGAACCAGACCGAATCAGACCGAACCAGACCGAACCAGACCGAACCAGACTGATCCAGACCGATCCAGACTGAACCAGACCGATCCAGACCGAACCAGACCGAACCAGACCGATCCAGACCGAACCAGACCGATCCAGACCGAACCAGACCGATCCAGACCGATCCAGACTGAACTAAACTGTGTGTGGTTGGTTTTTGTGGCGTGAGACCTTCTCAGAGATAACCTCTCAGCTGAGTCTCAGGTGTGTCTCAGGTGTGGGGTCAGAGGTCATGAGTGGAATGTCCCTGGACCTGTTGTGAATCTGACCCCAGTCCAATCTCATTCTAAACCTAACCCTCTGCCATCACTGCAGATAAAAAAATCAGGCTCAAATGAACTCATGAACAGGTTTTAGTTGGATTTGAACATGTTTTAGTTGGATTTGAACAGGTTTTAGTTGGATTTGAACATGTTTTAGTTGGATCTGATCAGGTTTTAGTTGGATTTGAACAGGTTTTAGTTGGATTTGAACAGGTTTTAGTTGGATTTGAACAGTTTTTATTTGGACTTGAACAGGTTTTAGTTGGATTTGAACAGGTTTTATTTGGATTTGAACAGGTTTTAGTGGAATTTGATTAGGTTTTAGTTGGATTTGAACAGTTTTTATTTGGACTTGAACAGGTTTTAGTTGGATTTGATTAGGTTTTAGTTGGATTTGAACAGGTTTTAGTTGGACTTGAACAGGTTTTAGCTGGATTTGAACAGGTTTTAGTGGAATCTGGAGCAAGTCTAGACTGGACCCTGGTTTTATGGCTTTATTACAGTTGTATATTTATTATTTGTTAGGTTTGTCTTTTATCAATTGCTCTTCGTGTGATGTTTATTGATGTGTCTCAGATGAGTTTTGAATCAGGTTTGACTCTTGTTTATGAAGAAGACTGCACTAAATGAGCTCTTTTAAAACACTCAGATTCAAACAGCTGCTTTTTTCTGTCTGTTCTGGAGTTATTTCTGGAGTTATTTCTCAGTGTTTTCTCGATAAAGGTCGGTGTTAATGAGTGTTTCCTGAGTCGGCTGAGGTTTGTTCAGAAACTAAAAACAGAAGTGACTGAAACAGGAAGTGGCTCTGACTCAACGCGAACACATTCTGCTCTTACTTCACTCCAGCTCTGTTCTGTTAAACTAACACCGACAGAGTCAGGACTTTAGAGTAAATACAGTGTGTTTGTGAGATCCGAGACCTCAGATCAGTCCTGGTTCAGCCTCAGGATCAGTCCTGGTTCAGCCTCAGGATCAGTCCTGGTTCAGCCTCAGGATCAGTCCTGGTTCAGCCTCAAGATGATTTCTGGTTCAGCCTCAGGATCAGTCCCGGTTCAGCCTCAGGATCAGTCCTGGTTCAGCCTCAGGATCAGTCCTGGTTCAGCCTCAGGATCAGTCCCAGATCAGTCCCAGTTCAGCCTCAGGATCAGTCCTGGTTCAGCCTCAGGATCAGTCCTGGTTCAGCCTCAGGATCAGTCCTGGTTCAGCCTCAGGATCAGTCCCAGATCAGTCCTGGTTCAGCCTCAGGATCAGTCCCAGTTCAGCCTCAGGATCAGTCCTGGTTCAGCCTCAGGATCAGTCCTGGTTCAGCCTCAAGATCAGTCCTGGTTCAGCCTCAAGATCAGTCCTGGTTCAGCCTCAAGATCAGTCCTGGTTCAGCCTCAAGATCAGTCCCAGTTCAGCCTCAGGATCAGTCCCAGTTCAGTCCCAGTTCAGTCCCAGTTCAGTCCCAGTTCAGTCCCAGTTCAGTCCCAGATTAGTCCTGGTTCAGCCTCAGGATCAGTCCCAGTTCAGTCCCAGTTCAGTCCCAGATCAGTCCCAGTTCAGTCCCAGTTCAGTCCCAGTTCAGTCCCAGTTCAGTCTCAGGATCAGTCCCAGTTCAGTCCCAGATCAGTCCCAGTTCAGCCACAAGATCAGTCCCAGTTCAGTCCCAGTTCAGTCCCAGATCAGTCCCGGTTCAGGCTCCGGATCAGTCCCAGTTCAGTCCCAGATCAGTCCCAGTTCAGCCTCAGGATCAGTCCCAGTTCAGCCTCAGGATCAGTCCCAGTTCAGCCTCAGGATCAGTCCCAGTTCAGCCTCAGGATCAGTCCCAGTTCAGCCTCAGGATCAGTCCCAGTTCAGTTTGGTCCCGGTTCAGTTTGGTCCCAGTTCAGTTTGGTCCTGAATGATCTGGTAAAACCTCTTCCTTCGTCTCGTTGGTGTTTTTTTTCTCTAGATTCTTTTCGTCTGGCGTCAGTGAGAGTTGATATGTGTCGGTTCAGGTGGGAGTTACCTGTCGGAGCACATTCTACCTGTTCATGTCACCTCATAAATTTACCCTAAATGCCTTCAGCTGCCTTCAACACAAACGAAGATCACACAGTCAAGATGGCCGTGTCCTTCAGGTGTTACCTGTGCAGGTGGATGGAGGCGTGTCCTGTCGTTTACCTGTATGTGTTACCTGTGCAGGTGGATGGAGGCGTGTCCTGTCGTTCACCTGTATGTGTTACCTGTGCAGGCGGATGGAGGCGTGTCCTGTCGTTCACCTGTATGTGTTACCTGTGCAGGCGGATGGAGGCGTGTCCTGTCGTTCACCTGTATGTGTTACCTGTGCAGGTGGATGGAGGCGTGTCCTGTCGTTCACCTGTATGTGTTACCTGTGCAGGTGGATGGAGGCGTGTCCTGTCGTTCACCTGTATGTGTTACCTGTGCAGGTGGATGGAGGCGTGTCCTGTCGTTCACCTGTATGTGTTACCTGTGCAGGCGGATGGAGGCGTGTCCTGTCGTTCACCTGTATGTGTTACCTGTGCAGGCGGATGGAGGTGTGTCCTGTCGTTCACCTGTATGTGTTACCTGTGCAGGTGGATGGAGGCGTGTCCTGTCGTTCACCTGTATGTGTTACCTGTGCAGGCGGATGGAGGCGTGTCCTGTCGTTCACCTGTATGTGTTACCTGTGCAGGCGGATGGAGGCGTGTCCTGTCGTTCACCTGTATGTGTTACCTGTGCAGGTGGATGGAGGCGTGTCCTGTCGTTCACCTGTATGTGTTACCTGTGCAGGCGGATGGAGGCGTGTCCTGTCGTTCACCTGTATGTGTTACCTGTGCAGGCGGATGGAGGTGTGTCCTGTCGTTCACCTGTATGTGTTACCTGTGCAGGTGGATGGAGGCGTGTCCTGTCGTTCACCTGTATGTGTTACCTGTGCAGGCGGATGGAGGCGTGTCCTGTCGTTCACCTGTATGTGTTACCTGTGCAGGCGGATGGAGGCGTGTCCTGTCGTTCACCTGTATGTGTTACCTGTGCAGGTGGATGGAGGCGTGTCCTGTCGTTCACCTGTATGTGTTACCTGTGCAGGCGGATGGAGGCGTGTCCTGTCGTTCACCTGTATGTGTTACCTGTGCAGGCGGATGGAGGCGTGTCCTGTCGTTCACCTGTATGTGTTACCTGTGCAGGTGGATGGAGGCGTGTCTGGACGAGGAGCTGCCCCCGACCACGGAGCTGGAGGAGGGGCTCAGAAACGGAGTGTATTTGGCCAAACTCGGACACTTCTTCGCTCCACAGACTGTTTCTCTGAAGAAGATCTACGACCGAGAGCAGACCCGCTACAAGGTTAGGGGTCACACCGGGGGTCAGACTGGGGTCACGCCTGGGGTCAGACTGGGGTCACACCTGGGGTCACACCTGTCTGACTTTGACCTTTGTCAGAGCAGAACTATAAACTACAGTTTGTACAAAGATAACATAAACGCTAAATTATCTGAAAACTGTAAAAGTCTGAGATTAAAACTATAAACAGTTTCTGTTCGTGAAGAGAACATGGTTTAAATGATAGAGATGATCTTTTTCATGATAATAATGGTTTAATGAACTTAAATATCACCAGAACACGCTCAGTGTCTCAGAGGCTCTTATCTTTCTGTTTTTCAGGCGACAGGGCTTCATTTCAGACACACAGACAACGTGATCCAGTGGCTCAACGCCATGTCGGCCAAAGGACTGCCCAAGGTCAGCACTCACCTCCACAACTGACTAATCACTGACTAATCACTGACTAATCACTGACTAATCACTGACTAATCACTGACTAATCTCTGACTAATCACTGACTAATCACTGACTAATCACTGACCTATCACTGACCTATCACTGACTAATCACTGACTAATCTCTGACTAATCACTGACTTATCACTGACTAATCACTGACTAATCTCTGACTAATCACTGACTAATCACTGACTTGTCTCTGACTTGTCTCTCATTTATCTGTTCATTCAGACACAAACTCAGGGTCTGTTCCCAGGGTTTTTAATAATCCACTTCTGAAACATTTGTCGTCTCTTGTGATTAAAACAAAAAGCATTAGCTTTAAATTCTGGACATCAATTCTGAACAAACGAGTCCAGACTAGAACGTTTGAATGTGACGGTGGACTGTTGTGGTTTATTTGTGTTTTTGAAGGACCCTCGAAGACCCCGGGTTAGCATACATCACAATAACGCTCAGTAATTAGCTCCGTCAGACGCCACAACAGTGTTATTACAAAACATGTCTCAGTAGATACCATTTGGAATAGATAGACACCTTTGCAGCAGCGCGGGTTCTCAGTGGACCAGGTCTGGACCAGGGCTGGACCAGGGCTGGACCAGGTCTCTCCAGGTTTCTGAATCTGATAAGTCTGTTATATTTGACTGGAGCGGCTCTTCTGAAGAATTATTCAAAGCGTTTATTTAAATGTATGTAAATCTGTTCCGTTACGTTTATTTCAGTTACAGCGAGGTCTGTTCGAGACCGGGACTAAAACTCTTTTTAATTTAAAACCTAGTACAAACAGTTTCTGAGCAACTTAAACTAAAGATAGATAAACAGTTCCTTCTTGATATGGTTTAGCAACTTTAGATGAAACTAAATCCACTTTTGACCCACTTTTTTAAACACTTTGGAGAAATCATTTGAGTCCATTAACTTCATATTTAAATATAAAGTTTAGTGTCGCAGCCTAAACACTGGCCCCACCTGGTTGTGTTTGCCTGTAATTCAGAGTAATCCGGACTGTGGGCTGAAATTACAGTATGATCCCGTTAAAACCTGCTGATTCTGCTCCGGTCGCGGCTCGTTCACTTGGAGAAGTGAAGGGCGTAGCTTCATTGTGTAGTTCCTCGGTGAATCATGATGTTTCTTCATAAACAAGCCTCCACTCGTTTCCTTCAGACGCAGTGGCTCTAGTTTTATCCTGAACTTGGACATACATTTTCAAAACTAAAAAACAAACAAACAAACAAAAACAAATGATTACAGGCCCAGTTCATGACAAGACTTTACTTTTCATTATTTTCTGATTATGACTTTTTCATTGGGATTCTATTCTTTAACGCTGCCTTTTGTGACTTTAAGCCGAAACAATTCCCACAAATTTCACACAGATACATAATTTATGTATTAAAAGTGTTCAGAAATGTATCCTCTTTTTGAAAATATAACTCTTACAGCTTTTTAATGTTCTAAACTTGAATTATGGCCTTTGGGTTATATCCTATTTAAGCGTTTACACTGAGGCATGATGGGAAATGCAGTCTTTGAAGGTTGCCATGTTTTGAGTTTTTCATGTTTTCAACTTTAAGCCTTTTAATATTCTCAAATAACGTTACTCACATAGACAAATTATATATTATGATTTAGAGAAATACGTGCTCTTTCAGAAAAGGTGACCATTAAAGCTGTGTTTTTTAAAGAATTTGAATTATGAGCTCTAAAGTGTCAGGAGTTCTGCTTAGTCCCTCATCGTCGTCCGAATGTTTTGCCTCAAACGCTTTATAGCTCAGTTTTCATCCAAACTCTTACATTGACTGGTTCAATAAATTAAAATGTAGAGAAATGAATCCTCTTCCAGACAAAGGAACTCTTGAAGCGCTGAGATTTACAGAATTTAAGTTATGAGCCTAAATGTGTCGGGAGTTCCACCCAGTTCTTCGTAGATGGTTATATTCATCTGCCCAGACTTTTTCAAAGGGTTGTTTTTCAGTTTTCTTTACATATTTATTCCTATTTCCTGTTCAATCATGAGCAAGAATTCTAGATATTTTAAAATTTCATGCAAATTTGTTCAGCCGAATTTAGCAAATTTCAGCCTCGGGAGCAAACACTGAAACATGACCTAAAGACTATTTACATTTGTATTTATATGTTTTTTTGTTCTTAGTTTTATCCATTTTTTCTACAATCTTCAGCCAAAATGTAAAAGAAAGACAGCAGCTTTGAATCTGGCATCAGTTTCAAAAAATAAAAGTGTGTCTCTGTGTATTTTCAGATTTTTTATCCAGAAACGACAGACATCTACGACAGAAAGAACATGCCTCGCTGCATTTACTGCATCCACGCTCTGAGGTAAAAATATATCTGTATATATCGCTCTGAGGTAAAAATATATCTGTATATATCACTCTGAGGTAAAAATATATCTGTATATATCACTCTGAGGTAAAAATATATCTGTATATATCACTCTGAGGTAAAAATATATCTGTATATATCCCTCTGAGGTAAAAATATATCTGTATATATCACTCTGAGGTAAAAATATATCTGTATATATCACTCTGAGGTAAAAATATATCTGTATATATCACTCTGAGGTAAAAATATATCTGTATATATCACTCTGAGGTAAAAATATATCTGTATATATCACTCTGAGGTAAAAATATATCTGTATATATCACTCTGAGGTAAAAATATATCTGTATATATCACTCTGAGGTAAAAATATATCTGTATATATCCCTCTGAGGTAAAAATATATCTGTATATATCACTCTGAGGTAAAAATATATCTGTATATATCACTCTGAGGTAAAAATATATCTGTATATATCACTCTGAGGTAAAAATATATCTGTATATAACACTCTGAGGTAAAAATATATCTGTATATATCACTCTGAGGTAAAAATATATCTGTATATATCACTCTGAGGTAAAAATATATCTGTATATATCACTCTGAGGTAAAAAAAAAACTACTGATAAAAACACACAATATGTAAAAAGTTGTAAAAAGGTAAAGCACATTCTGTATCGACTTAAGTCATAAGCCAAAGTGTTATTGTAGAAACTAAAAATAAATAAAAGTGAATTAGTGGGAATTAAGATCAGACACTGTTCAGCTGCAAAATACAGATTTTATTAAAAACAAAAACAAAAAACTCCAAACATCAGAGAAAGAAACCAGAGTGGTTAATATTCAGATATGAAGTCATTTATTGAGAGAATCTATGTAAATATCTTAATATTCATCAACAGTACACAAAAACAGCAGCTAAAAATAAACACGTTATTACATCTTTATAGTTTGTTATAACAGCTGTGAGTAACTACCATAATAATAACAGGATAATTACAGGATCGAAAACTGTAAAACTGCAGAGAAACTGGAGGAAAAGCAGAAATGAGTCTCACAAAAAATCTCAGAAACAAGACAGCCTCAGTCTCAAGGAACCGAGAGAAACAGAAACAGACCCAGTAAAACCCAGAGAAACCCGGTAAAACCCAGTAAAACCCAGAGAAACCCGGTAAAACCCAGTAAAACCCAGAGAAACCCGGTAAAACCCAGAGAAACCCAGTGAAACCCAGTGAAACCCAGTGAACAGAGGGATTGTTGTGAGTTTATTTTCAGACACAGTTTAACGAGCTGCGAGGAATGACTCACAGAAACAGACCTGCTTTCACTGAACTCCACCAAAACAACAGACCTTTTAAACTCAGAGAACAGACAATAAGTGTGTTAAACTAAACCAAGTGAACACATGAAGAGAACCTGCAGAAAAACTGAGGCTGGACTCTGAGAAGGAGAAACAAGAACGATCGCTGCTGTTGGAGAAAAAACAGATCATTTATTTACGTTTGAGTTCGTGCTGTTTGTGGAGAAAAGACTGCTGTTGTTTGTGCAAATCTTTTGTCTGTTTCCAAAAGACTAAATTAATAAAACGACAGTGATCAGCTGAAGCCGCTCTTTACCTGCAGCTCTTTTGTGTCAGTGACTGTAGCTTTTGACTCTGTGTTTTCACGTCTTCAATTCTTTCAGTGGAGTCAGAACCTGGCGCAGACACTGTTCTTTTTTTGATTTGCACTAAATTCTCTTTTACACACAGCTGCCTGAAAAACATTTGCTCCCAGTGTTATTCATGCATTTTCTTAAAGTAGATCTGAGGAAAAAAACCACAAGTATCACACATAATGAATTCTTTTCTGTGTGTCCCAGTCTGTACCTGTTCAAACTGGGCCTGGCTCCTCAGATCCAGGACTTATACGGAAAAGTGGACTTTACAGGTGAGACTCAAGGACTACATTTCCCATCATGCACCAGTATAGCTCATAACTCAAACTGTTTAATCCCAGAGCCCTGGCAGTTATATTCTCTGAAACAGGACACATTTTTACAAATTTGAATAAATAGTCCTTGGATGTGTTTTTGTTAAAAACAGAGGAAGAGATCAACAACATGAAGAGTGAGCTGGAGAAGTACGGGATCCAGATGCCCGCCTTCAGCAAAATCGGAGGAATTCTGGCCAATGAGCTGTCAGTCGACGAGGCGGCACGTAAGAACCGGCCAATCAGCTGCCAGCATTTAATATACATTAACCAATCAGCTGCCAGCATTTAATATACAGGAACCAATCAGCTGCCAGCATTTAATATACAGGAACCAATCAGCTGTTAGCGTTTAATATACAGGAACCAATCAGCTGTTAGCGTTTAATATACAGGAACCAATCAGCTGTTAGCGTTTAATATACAGGAACCAATCAGCTGCCAGCGTTTAATATACAGGAACCAATCAGCTGCCAGCATTTAATATACAGGAACCAATCAGCTGTTAGCGTTTAATATACAGGAACCAATCAGCTGTTAGCGTTTAATATACAGGAACCAATCAGCTGTTAGCGTTTAATATACAGGAACCAATCAGCTGTTAGCGTTTAATATACAGGAACCAATCAGCTGTTAGCGTTTAATATACAGGAACCAATCAGCTGCCAGCGTTTAATATACAGGAACCAATCAGCTGCCAGCATTTAATATACAGGAACCAATCAGCTGTTAGCGTTTAATATACAGGAACCAATCAGCTGCCAGCGTTTAATATACAGGAACCAATCAGCTGTTAGCGTTTAATATACAGGAACCAATCAGCTGCCAGCGTTTAATATACAGGAACCAATCAGCTGTTAGCGTTTAATATACAGGAACCAATCAGCTGTTAGCGTTTAATATACAGGAACCAATCAGCTGCCAGCGTTTAATATACAGGAACCAATCAGCTGCCAGCATTTAATATACAGGAACCAATCAGCTGTTAGCGTTTAATATACAGGAACCAATCAGCTGCCAGCGTTTAATATACAGGAACCAATCAGCTGTTAGCGTTTAATATACAGGAACCAATCAGCTGTTAGCGTTTAATATACAGGAACCAATCAGCTGTTAGCGTTTAATATACAGGAACCAATCAGCTGTTAGCGTTTAATATACAGGAACCAATCAGCTGTTAGCGTTTAATATACAGGAACCAATCAGCTGTTAGCGTTTAATATACAGGAACCAATCAGCTGTTAGCGTTTAATATACAGGAACCAATCAGCTGCCAGCGTTTAATATACAGGAACCAATCAGCTGCCAGCATTTAATATACAGGAACCAATCAGCTGTTAGCGTTTAATATACAGGAACCAATCAGCTGCCAGCGTTTAATATACAGGAACCAATCAGCTGTTAGCGTTTAATATACAGGAACCAATCAGCTGTTAGCGTTTAATATACAGGAACCAATCAGCTGTTAGCGTTTAATATACAGGAACCAATCAGCTGTTAGCGTTTAATATACAGGAACCAATCAGCTGCCAGCGTTTAATATACAGGAACCAATCAGCTGCCAGCATTTAATATACAGGAACCAATCAGCTGTTAGCGTTTAATATACAGGAACCAATCAGCTGCCAGCGTTTAATATACAGGAACCGATCAGCTGTTAGCGTTTAATATACAGGAACCAATCAGCTGTTAGCGTTTAATATACAGGAACCAATCAGCTGTTAGCGTTTAATATACAGGAACCAATCAGCTGTTAGCGTTTAATATACAGGAACCAATCAGCTGTTAGCGTTTAATATACAGGAACCAATCAGCTGCCAGCGTTAATATACAGGAACCAATCAGCTGCCAGCATTTAATATACAGGAACCAATCAGCTGTTAGCGTTTAATATACAGGAACCAATCAGCTGCCAGCGTTTAATATACAGGAACCAATCAGCTGTTAGCGTTTAATATACAGGAACCAATCAGCTGTTAGCGTTTAATATACAGGAACCAATCAGCTGCCAGCGTTTAATATACAGGAACCAATCAGCTGTTAGCGTTTAATATACAGGAACCAATCAGCTGCCAGCGTTTAATATACAGGAACCAATCAGCTGTTAGCGTTTAATATACAGGAACCAATCAGCTGTTAGCGTTTAATATACAGGAACCAATCAGCTGTCGGCTTAAACAAGAAACAGTTAAACATTTCTGGGTGTTTTCTCTTGAATGTGACGTTTTGTTCTGGTTTTGTTCTGGTCCTGTTCTGGTCCTGTTCTGGTCCTGTTCTGGTCCTGTTCTGGTCCTGTTCTGGTCCTGATCCAGTTCACGCCGCCGTCATCGCCATCAACGAGGCCATAGACCAGGGCGACCCCCAGGGGACGCTGTTGGCCCTGCAGAACCCCAACGCCATGTTAGTCCAGCTGGACCCGGCCTCGGCCCAGAGCTACCAGGACACACTGCACCGGGCCAAAGAGGACAAGGTCTGCAGCTCCAGGAAACGGGTAAGTCCTGCAAAGACCGGGTCTGGACAGAGTCTGGACAGGGTCTGAACCAGGTCTGAACCAGGTCTGACCCAGGTCTAACCCGGACTCTGAGCAGGTTGTTAAAGTAAAGCCTGAGGACAGAGTTTAATGAAAACAGTTCAATTAAATGGAGCTGAGCCTCGGGACATTTTCAATAAAAACACGATTTGACAAAATGAGCCTCTCTCAGAGAAAAGACCCCAGGGTCAGAGTTCATCAGAGGGTTCAGTGACCTGTGACCTCAGAGAAATGACACTGATGTTAACTCCTGTTTAAATCCACCTAAAACCTGTTTAAATCCACCTAATACCTGTTTAAATCCACCTAATACCTGTTTAAATCCACCTAATACCTGTTTAAATCCACCTAATACCTGTTCAAATCCACCTAATACCTGTTTAAATCCAACTAAAACATGGTCATTAAAAAAATTCCAATGCTATATTTCAAACTAAAATCTTAAAATGTAATTGCATGATTTTGTTTTAAAATCCTAGACTAAACTAAAGCAAGTAAATTAAAGGGTTCTGCTGTAAAATATGTATCAAAACATTAATAATGACAGTTGGATGTTACCAAAAAAGTCCAAATAATTCAGTTTTATCATGTCAGGAAATTTGCAGAAATTAATTTTAGGGAATAAAATTAAATCCTGCAATTTTCCTCAAATTTAACAATAAATGTTTCCCAATAATAATAATAATAATAATAATAATAATAATAATAATAATAATAATAATACAGCGAAGTCTTTATTAAACCTTTGTAGATGCTGCAGTTTCTGCTGCTGTCTTTGTTTCTGGCTCGTCGTTTGGTCGGAGCCTGGAGCGAGCTGTAAAAATAATGTTGTAATAAAACAGAGTTGAATCGTTTTCGTTGACGCCGATTTGTGTCTTTTTTTATTTTTCAGCAAATGGAGAACGCAGACGCAGAGAGAGACATTTACGACGAGCTGCTGACTCAGGCCGAGATCCAGGGCAACGTTAAAAAAGTCAACTGTGAGTCACTTTCATCAGGTTCAACCAGGTTTAACCAGGTTTTATCAGGTTTAGCCAGGTTTTATCAGGTTTAGCCAGGTTTAACCAGGTTCAACCAGGTTTAACCAGGTTTAACCAGGTTTTAATTGGCATAAGATCGTTTTTTTTATAGTTTTTTTAAGTTAAATGGTTAAAGACATTAAATATTCTGGTTTTGTCTCTGGATTATTGCAGTGGCGACGGCTCTGTGTGCAGTGGAGGACGCTCTGTTAAACTCGGACCAGGACCGACTCTTCGAGGCCCTCAGAGCCATGGGCCTCCTCCACCTGGACCCGGACAACAAGTCCTGGTACCTGAGGCAGCTGCAGGCCGACCGGGCCGCCAAAGACCAGGTAAGACCGGGTCAGGACCGGGGGTAGACCAGGTAGAACCATCAAGTCCTGGTACCAGAGGCAGCTAGAAGGTAAAGACTGGATAGAACCTGGTGTAAAGCAGCCAAAGACCAGGTAAGACCAGGTCACAATCGGGTAAGACCTGTTTGTTTTTTCTCTGAAGGTGTCTCCAGGAGAAGCTCTGACCAAAGACGAGCTGCAGAACGGAGTGGACGCCGCCAACGAGTTCGCCGACGGATACCACAAAAGTACGTGGAACGTAGTGTTAAATCAGAAATACCAAGTCGTTTTGTTTGATTTTCACAGCTTTAAGTGGTTTGAATTGGACTTAAACATGTTTTGACTGGTTTTAATGAGCCTTTACCTGGATATGAGGGGTTCTAGCTGGTCTGTAACAGGTTTGGGATGTTTTTTCCCCAGTGCTGGCCGCAGTGGAGCGTATTAATGCAGCGATCAGAGCCGGAGTTGCAGAGAAAACTGTGGAGGAGCTGATGAACCCTGAGGCTCAGCTCCCGACCGTTTACCCTGAGGCTGCAGACCTTTACCAGAAAGAACTGTCCAGTCTCCAGCAGCAGAGTCCAGAGGTAAGACCAGGACTAAAACTGGACTGGAGCAGGACTGGAGTGGGACTAAAACTGGACTAGAGCAGGCCTAAAACTGGACTGGAGCAGGACTAAAACTGGACTGGAGCAGGACTAAAACTGGACTGGAGCAGGACTGGAACAGGACTAGAGCAGGACTAGAGCAGGCTAAAACTGGACTGGAGCAGGACTGGAGTGGGACTAAAACTGGACTGGAGCAGGACTGGAGTGGGACTAAAACTGGACTAGAACAGGCCTAAAACTGGACTGGAGCAGGACTAGAGCAGGACTAAAACTGGACTGGAGCAGGCCTAAAACTGGACTGGAGCAGGACTAGAGTGGGACTAAAACTGGACTGGAGCAGGACTAAAACTGGACTGGAGCAGGACTGGAACAGGACTAGACCAGGACTAAAACTGGACTGGAGCAGGACTAGACCAGGACTAACACTGGACTGGAGCAAGACTAGACCAGGACTAGACCAGGACTAAAATAGTATGTCTGTCTTAGTTACATAGGAAGTGCTAACATGTTAATAGTCCCATTGGTTTATATAGGAAGTGCTAACATGCTAATTGTCCCATTGGTTTATATAGGAAGTGCTAACATGCTAATAGCCCCATTGGTTTGCATGGGGACGTTTGTTATTGTGTTCTCCAGGGGGCGCTGTCTCACCCGGAGCTGATGTTTTCATGTTTGTCTCTCCTCTAGGGGGCGCTGTCTCACCCGGAGCTGATGTTTTCATGTTTGTCTCTCCTCCAGGGGGCGCTGTCTCACCCGGAGCTGATGGTTGCCGTGGAGATGCTGTCGGCCGTGGTTCTGATGAACGCGGCGTTGGACCGAGGAGATAAAACCGCGCTGTGGAACCTTTTGTCGAGCACCGAGACCGGACTGAGCAACGTGGACCAGGAGTACGCTCAGAGGTGAGTCCGGGACCGGGTCTAGATCAGGACCAGTCCCACAGAGACTGATGCAGACCTGCTTAAGTCCAAGATAAACTCTCAAAGACCACAAAAATCCAGACTAACCAACGTGGAGGTGTGAGGATGAGCCTTAAATCCAGTTTAGACCAGACATAGACCCACTGTTCATGATAGTCTTGAGTATGGATTTGTGGAGGAGCTGTTGTGGTGTTTATTTGATATTAAACAGTATTTTCCTGTTTTTATAGATACATGGAGGAGCTGTTATGGTGTTTATTTGATATTAAACAGTATTTTCCTGTTTTTAAAGATACATGGAGGAGCTGTTACGTCTAAAGGCAGAGGCCAGAGCCGCGGGCAGCGATTATCTGACGTGGAACGATATTCAGGCCTGTATCGACCAGGTCAACCAGGCCGTGCACGACGAGCACCAGCGTGAGTACAACCCCTCTACATCCTACTCTCTGATTGGCTGTCGTCTGAACGCTCCTCTCTGATTGGCTGTCGTCTGCAGGTATTGCAGCGATCGGGGAAATCAACGAGGCTCTGGACGAAGGAGACCCTCTGAAGACTCTGGACTCGCTCCAGAATCCAGCAGCGAAACTCAGCGACATCGACCCAGACCTGGCCCTGCACTACCACAACGTCCTGCTGGAGACCAGGAGGGAGAAGGCCCACGTAAGTCCAGGTCTAGACCAGGTTAAACCAGGAGGGCCCATGTATGTCAGAGAATTTATCAATTTATAAAAATGTTCCATGAGTACATTTGTCCCATTGATTTACACACAGAAGGCTAACATGTTAACACTTCCATAGGTTTATAAAGGGAAGGCTAACATGTTAAAACTTCCATAGGTTTATAAAGGGAAGGCTAACATGCTAACACTTCCATAGGCTTATAAAGGGAAGGCTAACATGCTAACACTTCCATAGGCTTATAAAGGGAAGGCTAACATGCTAACACTTCCATAGGCTTATAAAGGGAAGGCCAACATGTTAAAACTTCCATAGGTTTATAAAGGGAAGGCTAACATGCTAACACTTCCATAAGTTAACAAAGGGAAGGCTAACATGTTAACACTTCCATAGGTTTATAAAGGGAAGGCTAACATGCTAATACTTCCATAGGCTTATAAAGGGAAGGCTAACATGTTAACACTTCCATAGGTTAACATAGGGAAGGCTAGCATGCTAAAACTTGGAGGTAAGAGGCCATAGTATGTCCAGTGCAGTTGAGTCTGTTACCCCGTGTGCAGGGGCAGTTGTGTGCAGGGGCAGTTGTGTGCAGTCTGGGGCAGTTGTGTGCAGTCTGGGGCAGTTGTGTCTGTACTGGGTGGAACAGGAAAGCCCTCCCAGTCCCTGGACCCCGCTGGGTCTGAACTGATGCTTATCTCTGACTCTGGCATTTCCCTCTGGACTCAGACTGAACCAGGCTTTTACTGCCACTGCTGCCCTTTTATAGACTCACCACAAACTGGAACCAAACTGGGACAAAACTGGAACAAACTGGAACAAAAATGGGAAAAAAGGAAATAAAGAGAGTAAATTAGCTGAAAGTGACAAAAATCAATGAAAGTGTCCTGGAAAGTTTAAATTCTGCTTTAGTTCTTTATGGTTTTTAAGATTAAATTGTTTGAAACTGGCTTTATGCTTTTCTCCAAATCCTTGACCTCTGACCCTCTGAGGCGGCTGTAGTTTGACCTCTGACCCTCTGAGGCTGCAGGGGTCTTTTTTGTTTTTTTGCAAAAGACAAGGTTTATGGAGATTTAAAGTTCCAGTTTCTATACAATACTTTTTGACCTTATCCTTTGTTGCTAAAACACTGATAATTCATGTAGGGACTCAGTTATTTTAATTCATGAACAAAAAGATCAAGCAAAGACAGATTTTTAGACTTAAACTGTTTCATTTACTCTGGCCTCTCCCAAACATCTCAAAAGTCTCCTCAGTTTAATTTTTCCTACTCTTCTCCCAGATCTAATTTTTTGGAGTAAAACCTGTTCAGGACTGGACTGAACAGAAAAGCCTCTGTGTGGAGCTTTAGTCCAGGTCTAGTCCAGGTCCAGATCAGGTTTCAGAGTCTCCTCCTCCTTTTCCTCCTGAGTTTAAGGCGGGAACTGACTCACACTGAGACGTTCAGTGTTTACACAGAGAATACACAGGCTCAGTGCTCCACCTGCTG